>JASANN010000203.1:231502-286019 GCA_031762395.1 Calameuta pygmaea | reverse complement strand
TCACCTGAACTTTTATTAATTATCAAATCACCATTAAATCATAATTAAATACGGGAAGCAATAGTAATCTAAAAGAGACAACATAGAGAAAAAAGTTATTTCGGTCAATGAATTATTTTTTCTATAATGAACCCATTATATTCTGATAAGAATATACTTCTTTGATATGTGATCATTATTTTATAAATCATGTCTATTGATTTTGCACTTAAACTTTTAAAATTAAAAATCGAATTTTTTTATGAAAACGGTACTTTCTTACGCGACTATCTGAAGACTTTCTTTTTATCCGCCATTATTTACTTCCATCGCCCGACAACGCCGGTACACAGTCGAGTACCAATCATCTACTCCCGACCTGCTGGCGATCTACGATCGAGAGTCGGTTGGACTCTGGGTCTACAGGCGGTGCTAACGACACACGAGCGGCGATTAACCAGTGTTGGCTGAACGATGGAAACCGACGTTTCCGAAGCTGCAGAGCCTAACGTCGAAACGATGACGGAACGAGAGTTGAACAACGCTGGCTCATAGTCGCGTTCTGATCGTCAGATGCCGCTTCGATGCCGCCTGACAGCCAAGCTTCGCTCGTACGTTTCGCCAACTCTGGCACATCATAGAGCTCCGACCGTTGAGTACCAACGAGGTGCTGTAAGACAGCTAATCGTCGGCCGTACTCGGCGCGTTGGCAAACCTCACATGGGACAGCATATAACATTTATGATATCCAATAATCAAAATAAAGAAGTACACTTCTAATATAATAATACTTTATTATATTAATTTGCGAATATTTACAAAAATTACACAATATCATAGAAATTGGGAACATTTCTTTAATAAATAAAATTATTAGGTACATTGAATTGTATAAACGTTGTTCATTCGCTTAAATATTTAATATACAACGTACAGACAGTCCACGAAAACAATGAATTGTTTTACAGTTCGTAAATAAATGCAATTCTTAGCAATCGCATGCGCGGTTTTCATAAAATAAAAAGGAAAAAATATATTTCAGTGTAGAAATTTGTAGGTGCATACTTTGTAACAAAACCTGTATTAGACCCACTTGTGATTTATAAAAAGAATGATATCGTCCTCTTGGACTGACTATACTTTAAATGAAGGTATAGCACAACATTGGTAGAATGAGATTATAAATTACAGTTCCATGAATAAAAAAATTACAATACGTTCATGTACATCCCTTTTCAAAATTATATTAAATACGAGGTTGAATATTATAATAATGAATATTTTGATTAAATCTAACATGAAATAATAAATGTATTATCTAACATGACAAAATATATTCTTCGAAATATTTTTTAATTAATTTGCTTCCTCACGGATTTAAATTTTCAAAGAAATTCACTCATGATACACTCGAGCCATTTTGTTATTCCAATTAGAGTGGAGCATTCGTTACTTACGAATTTTTATTAGTTATAACTAAAATCCTATAATTGTTATGTTCGATGTAAAATGACATAATGTAGAAATATAGATGTAAAAAACAAATAGCCAATTTTTAAAATAATAGCGTCGGTATGAATATTTTTCATGTGTAGATACTTACGTCATGCGTTGAAATTTTTACTTAAATTATGTCATTAAAGATCTGAACTCACAGTCATTACTATTATTACAATAACCCCATTGTTGTGCAGGAAATTTCGATAATATTAATGGTAATTAATATTAATTAATTACAATTGTGTTTGCAGCAAACGCTAGTTAAGCAAAATTACTAACGAATCTTATAATAATAGTTTAACGGTGTATAACTCATTATATTATGTATATTCAACTTTACATTATTGTTTTTAAAAAACGTTCTTTTAAATTTTAAACTCTTTAAAAAAATAATCGTACGCCATTGAGTATTTTTATCCCTGCCCAACAGTAGTAAGAAAAATAAATTAAAGGGGCCTATAAAAAATACAAGAACAACATCGTACATTTACATTCTTATTGGGCCGCTGCAATTATAGAAATTCCACCAATTTTACATCAATTAATTTTCATACACATACAATGAAATTAAAATAACAAAGTTGAGTACTGTGCAGTACTATGTTACTGATTAATATGAGGGTCTGTATAAACGGCATCAATTCGATACTAAAGTTTTGTGTAATCACATAATACATAATACGTAATACACATAACAGCAGGATCATAGCAGATACCAATTAATCGCTATTATCCTATAAAAATAATTTGCTTTCACGAATATATCAAATTAAATACAAGAATTTCAAAGGTATTATTCATTTGTAGATAATATAAACTTTTTAAATAAATCTATATTTGTGTTCCGTGCAGTTGTGAAATAAATCTTGGTCTGCAATTATAAAAGGGTTATAAAGGGGTAAATGAAATTCATTTAACCCTAGAACACCATACATTTTTTATATCAATGCGCAAGTCACACATATTCTGTCACACAATGGCTCATAAATCGCAATGTAGCTCTGTAACAAATAAAGATTTCATAACTTAATTATAGTGAAATCAAAATTACAGAATATATGTAACATGTTTAATTAAAATGAAGTGAAAAAGATTAATTTTTTTAAAAGTTAAATGTTTTAGAAGAAAAGGTGCCGTGGAGAAGGACCGAAAAATCAAAGAATAGTGTGTCTCTCGACGGTTGGAATATCAAATAATAATACCATCTCAAAAAAATTCAAGAAATACTATAGCTACTATTTGTATCAGGGTCAGCTAGAACTTTACACTATTCCTTACTGGATAACTCTTGGAAAAATGCTTCTATTGGCAATGTTGGTTCGTCTGTCGAAATTTTAAAATTTGGGTTAACCACACGACTTTCGGTAGCTGGCGAAACAGCTTTAAACAATCCAGGTTTGTCATATAGAGCTGACGCTGAACTGGTTAGATCAGCAACGCTCTGAGAGGCTTTTGCAAATAATTCTTCCTCCGTCTGTAAATCGGCAGCAGTTATGGTTTCTATTATAAATGTGGATTCAGTGCTCGTTGGATCACCTGAACGAGTACCTTCTATGTCACTCATAACATTATCATTGTCCATTCTTATTACATGAGGCAATTCGACTATTTCCGTGTCATTCTCGGATGATGTCAAGGGACTTTTTTCGTTCCTGGTCACAGATTCAACATTTTCAATGATCTTCTCTGATGTAGTGGCACTTTCATCTTTACTGACGACCTCATTCGCACTCTCTGTCAGGGTTGGCACGGTAGTAGCTATTGAGTAAAAGCTCGTTTCTTCTGCTGTCATTTCGGTAGCTTCCTCTTTCTTCACTTGGATATCCTCATTAGTATTTTCTATTCTGTTCTTGAGGGCACCTGGACGTCTTCTAACAGTTGACGAGAATACGTTCTCGGGACGGGCTGTGCTGTATCTGATGCTAATTTCATTCTGACCATCCTGCCTGTTTCCGTTTCCATTACTCGGTGAAGATGCTATTCTACTTCTGTAAAGATGGCCATTCTGATTGAGTCTTCGTTTAGGTGTGAACCTGTTGATCCTATCTGTAGTAGAAATTCTCTGTTCGTACTCAGATGTTTCACGAACCGGCTTTGCAGTGGAAGTTATCCTGTATGAGGTTCTAGACATATACTTATATCTTCCGGTCGTTTCCCTAGGAGAGTCAGAAGTTTCCTGTGCTTTTGGAGTGCTGCTTCTTTGTCTTGTTTGTATTACTGAATGTGGTGTCGCTTCGGTTGTTGATAGCTGACCTAATCTATTTTTATAATCTAATCTGCTTTTATAATCTTTGACGCTGAAACGTGGACGCGTTGCATTACCAAATCTCAGTGGACGAATTCGATGTGATGCTCTAGTAGTCGACGAAATGACATTTTCAGTGATCATTTGTGGTTCTGTGGTAGTGATAGTAGCAGTAGAAGGAGTTGTAGTTGTCATAGATACTGGCAGTGTTGTTGCTATAGTAGTGTACGAAGCAGCTGTCGTCGGGAGATTGACCTGATTCTCTTCTCGTTTGTCAAAGAGTTCCTCTAGTGGAATATTTTGTAATTTTTCAAGGTGTTCGCGCGACGCGTGCTGCTTGATGTAATGTTCTTCAGGAAATGCAACTTCCGTTTGATATTCAGGAAGTACACTTTCGGTAGATGATTCTTCAGCTTCCTGGGTGGAAATCGTATATACTTGTGTCAACAATTCCTCAGCAGGTGATGCAGGACTCTTTTCGAAACTGGTAGGATAATTTTCCCATTCGGTCGTTTCTTTGTAAGTCGTTTTGGTTGGTTTAATAATTTCTGTCACAACTTCTGCTTCGAATGGTTCCCCCGGATGTACACGAACCCGATGTCCAGGACGTTTTCTAATAGCAGGTCGCCTCTCTGTCACCACGTCCTCTGCAAGAGTCGGTTGAGTGGGCCGGATTGGTCTCCGTTTCTTAGCCAAGTCTACTTGTGGCGCATGATCATATTTCAGATAATCATCTTCGTTCGGTGATGCGATGGTATCCACTTCCGGTAGCGGTGTCGTCGTTGGGCGCGGTCTACGTCTGACTCCCCCATTTAGTGGTCTACGAATTCTTGGACGTACTGTCACAGATATCGATGAATCTGGTTGTATCGTTGTTTGTACTGGTACTTCTGATAAGGAATTGAATGTGGTCTCAAGTTGAGGAGAAGTTTCCGTTGCCTGCATTTCATAAACTGGCGTTGTTGGTCGCCGTCGCCTATATTGACCCCTCTGTGGTTTTACTGGTCTATGAGTTCGAATTTTTATTTCCGGTTTTCGAGTGGTCGCTTCCGGTTCATAATTTCCTTGGGTTTGTGTATATTCACTTCCACCATTCAAGTCTAATGATTCAGGTTTTTGAAGTTGTTGCTGTTGCTGTTGCTGTTGCTGTTGCTGTTGCTGTTGCTGTTGCTGTTGCACTGGCTGTTGTTGTTGCTTCTGTTGATGTTGATAATTAATTGGCTCGTTGATTTGCTCATTATCGTGATAGTTCATATTTTCTTCTGTGACTAATTGTGACAATTCGTATTGTCTTTGTTCTTGCTGTTGTTGAGCAATTAACCTCTGCTGTTCTTCAAATCTTTTACGATCCTCGAGAGTTTTTTGATTTTGTAATTGTTCTTGTGCGTGTTCCTGTCGTTGAGCCTCAATTTTTTTAAACTCAATTTCCTTTTGCTGGTTCTCAAGTATCCGTAACTCTTCTTGCCGTTTTTTAAATTCATCTTCCTGTTGTTGTTGTATCTTCTGTTGTCGCTGCATTTCTTGCTCATGGAGCCGTTGCCGATCACGCTGTATCAACTGTTGTTGAATCAAGTATTGCTGCTCATTGAAGTGCTTCAATGAGATACTTTCCGGAGTTTCAAATTGTGGTTCTACCGTCTGTTGCTTCACAGTCGTAACTGGAATACCTGCTGTTTGATACTGCTGCTGGAGCTCTGGTCGAAGAAAAACGACTTCCGGAATCCGTTGCTGCTGATGATGCTTCTGCTGCTGATGCTGCTGCTGTCGCTGTTGTTGCGGTGTCAGATGAGTGACGAGTGGCTCTTGACGAAACTTTGTAGGCGAGTTTTTCTTAGGCAATACTTCGTTGATTTCTGTTGTCAATTTTGATTTCTGAATCGGCCATGCCGAAGGTGGTGGTGTGAGATCTTGGTGCTCAGAAACGTAGTAAGTGCTACCAAGGGCGCTAGTCACGGTCGCTGCACCGATTTCAGCTTGAATTGTGTTAGGAGCTTGGGATGGTAAAAACTTGCCTAATGTTGATGAGGACATCGTTGTAGAGGCGACCGACACTGTCGACGAGGTATCAAAGTTGTTTGAAGGGGAAATGTTGTCATAGGGCAACGATGGTCGGAAATTAAAACCAAATGTTGATGAAGGCGTGACATAGCTAACCTCATGACTCTCGTGAACTAAAAAAGCTGGATCGCGTTCATATGACGTCTTATATGGTGGTGGATGGTCTACTTGACTATAGAAGTGTCCGGCATCACCATTAAGAATATGCGGCGTATGAGTTTGCTGAAATGTCTCAAAGTTCTCAGAGAACTTATGCTTGACATTAAAGTTGGCTGGAACTTCGGCAGAGGGCGGTAGTAGGAAAATCTTGTTATTATTACTGGTAACCTTCTGGGGCTCAAATGGTTGAGCTGAATGTCTGGGTGGTTGTAATGTTTGTTGAACTCCAAATCCACCAAAAGGACGAGGCTTTGAAAATCCCGGTGAGTGCGTGGTTGACGAAAATCCTGCCGGCTTGATAAAAAATGGTGCATGACGTATATCAGCCTGTGGACCCGTAGATATAAAGCTCGCTTGCCTTAGGAAGGCGTCGTTGTCGCGTAAAATTCCCTTTCTGTGCGGTTCCGCGTCAAATCTAAAAACATCACGTGTCGGCGGCACCAGGAACGTATATTCCCTTGTTTCTGAAGGTATAATCTGCTTGATTTGATGGTCTTTATGCTTTATTCTGGCTTTGGTGGCGGCATGGCCGAATACACTAAAGCTGCCCAAAATACTCGGCGGACTGTGTTCGTGCTGCTGATTCGCCTTGTACTGAATCCTTGATTTCTCTGATGATGCCATGTGCTCCTGATACTTTCCCAGAATGGCGTGAGTTTGCCGCTCATTGTGATTGTTTGTAGATGTGCCACTATTGGTGCCGATACCGTTGTATCCGGTCAATGGTCGCCACCCATTCGCTATCATCGAGGAACGCGTTGATGCCTGCAAAAATATTAACATCTTACGTCATCATGATACAAAACTGTAAGATAACGATTTGTTAACTAACGCTAACGATATAACTATGTTCTCAATTTCGTTTTACATTTTGAAATGCTATAGGAGCAAAGAAAAATTATTACAAAATACTAGATAATGTCATTAATCCCAAAATGACCATAACTATGCTATTCATGTCCTTCTATATTTAATAATTTTTTTTTATAAAATTAACATACACTTTTGATGTCAGCGCGATCAATGGGAATGGTGATTGCTTGAACGGACACCCATGCTGTCAGCGTCCCTGTATGTAATAAAAATTTTACAGAATAGCTTTCACTACCGTTAATTATGGATTAGGTACGGAAAAAAAAGGCAACTTGATTTTAGTTTGCATATACTTACAGCATAATATTTGTCTAGGCAACATATTGCTGCTTTATGTCATTTACGAATCAGATCTGAAACATAACAAATGAGTATTATTAATACAAGATTTAACTATAAATTCAATGGGCTCACACTGAGTGGTATAAACATGTACCATAAACAATATATTAAATTAGAAACACTGTTTTTATAAAATTAACCATTAAAGAGGCATTAATAAGATTATTTTGAATTTTTTTATGCAAATTCTACTTGCGTTCTATATCTTATAACACGTAATTACAAATGCTTATGTTACTATATCTCGTTTTAATGAGATTTAAAAAGTGTCAGGGAGTTACAAGAAAAATTTAAAAATAATAAATCAATATTATCGATTAATATTTTGTAAATTTGACATAAATGCAATATAGTCCACATAATCCGATGTGATTCAATGAAAGTCTATTACAGTCAGTTCAAGATTGCATGAAGGTGATTCGTGCCAATTAAGTAATAATATGGTCGATAGTCGAGGTGCGGCTACCATGCTCAAAAAGGTATGTAAAGACTACAGTAAAGATGTTAAGAATTCCCTAGTGTGCAATGAGTGTGAAAGTGCTTATCATCCAAGCTATTAAGATACAGAGAAATTATTAGGTTCATATCACGAGGTATGCTGTAGAGTTGAGCTAGAGTGGGTGAAAACCAGCCAGTGCATAATCCCGACATTCCAATTTCAGCTGAAGGAAGAATACTACAAAGAGAGTCTTGCTTCACGGAAAAAACCTCCCGGTAAAAAACCTCCTTTTTGAATATTTGTTTGTATAAATTTCGTAAACCATAGTAAATATTCTTAAGGTGCTCCAATAGTTTCTAATATTCGAAGGGTAGGCGGGTAAAGGTGGCGTAGATTAACTCTCGGATTTGCGTTTTCGATGTCCAATTAAGAAAATACGTCGCAATATATGTATATAGCATTCGTCATTAGCTGCTATTTCATGTAACCACGATAGGTCTTGAACGTTTTACTTGAACATATTGGGGAATTACTGTACTAGAATAATCACTATTAAGTGAACATTTTTAGTAAATCCGTTCACTAATACGAAGACTATACTACCACGTATGCACCATTCGGTTAGTAGCAGTGTTGTGAGCACTACTATGAGCAATGCTCACAATACTCATATGCTCATTCTCATATTACACTATATAATGATCCCTACTATGGGCACTGCTCTTATCGTTAATTTTTTAATATGAAATTTAGTATGGTGCAGATTAATTGTAAATAAAATATAATGTTGAAAAATAATCAATAATAACATTTATTTGTATAAAAAAAGAAGATTCTAGTAAACCACAAGTGGTTTTGCACTGAAACGTATATTTTCTTTGTCTATTTTAGCATGCATTTCTGTGAATTTATGAAAAGCTACATGCGATTTTCTAAGGATTGCACTGTTTGCGAACTCATGGACTCATGGTATGTCGTGCATACATATGTTATATTTATTACATCCCCGTAATGTCACTATTGACTTTAATAATGCACATTAGTTGTATTACTGTATTCACTACTGGAAACCATTAGCAACACTACAAAGTACTACAACACTACAATAGTGACAATACTAATGTAAGTACTATTATATTTCATTTGTTATTTTCCGTAATAAGATCTCGTTCACGATTCATCTATCCTTGTCCTACACATTAGCCGTTTGACAAACATGGGTCGAAAACTGAAGGCCTATTTTAGAAGTGCTCTACATGATTTGAATTGATTACGCCGTTGCTGTAATAAAAAGACTGGTATACATGCTTCGAATATGTCACACTCAGCGTGATTATAGCATTTGATCAAAATAAACTTATACCGTTTCCGACTTGCTACTTCGAGTTTGCACTAAGAGAAAATTTCCTAGATTAGCCAACAGTATTCCAGAAAGTTCGAGTAAATTGATAATCTGCAGTTTACATTAAACTACCCATCAAGTGCAGTGAGCCGAAAACGCTATTAAATAAAATAATGTCGTTTAAATTTGTAATTACTAGAAAATTAACAATTATGTAGTCGGAAATTTGTCCGCTAGGCAGCAGGATGTGACTGAATAAACTGATTGAACTAACTTGTACTTATTTCGAATGATTGATAAATTAGTATTAAAAAAAACACGGAAAATTACAGTTGAAATAAATGAAGGTGGTTCGCCTAGCGTAATAATAATATTCCAATTTATATGAATTCCATGTACCTATCTCGTTCGTTACAAAAATAGTTCGCAATTAAGGTATTTATCTTTGAGAGAAGTAGGAAGGACAGAGATCCATCATTTAAAGAATTTTTATATCACATATCGTTTAAATAATGCAATAAAGAATTATATTAAAATTCCAAGATTCTTAGTTTAAAAATCTTCGTAATAATAAAAAAGTGTCTCTTAGAAATTTGATCAATTTTGTCCCCTAGATGCTGAGAATCTCTAAAAAATATTGCCATTTTAAAAAACGAAATATATCTATATTGTACATTTTTTACTACTCTCAATCCGTATATCTCGTGAACTAGATGGTAAATAATTTTGAAATTTTGCACGCAAGACCATTAAGCACCTACCAAAAACATATACAAAATTCAAATCTCTATTTCGGAAATGCTTGAGGGATCGAGCCACCTTAACATACTATAAGAATCTGGCGGCAGCCGCCATATGGGTTGTAATGAATTAAATTTCAGTCGATCTTACAAAATCGTTTTCTCAGGGTAATATGACGGTTATTTATTTGGGTTTGCAACCTCGTTGTTTCGCAAGTACTAGGTGTGTAAAAAAGTTTTATCGGACTTTTTAGTAGGAAATGAAAACCATTTTTATATATAAATAGCATCTTTATTCTTTTACGTAACTACCATTATCATTTGTCACCTTTTACCATCTTTCTGTTAGTAATCGAATTCTTCTGCTATAAGACTCTTCCGTTTTAGATTAAAAATTTGGATCATATTAAACGGGTAGAACTTCTGCACACCTACAGGACTGTGGCCTGAGGATAAAGTATGAGCCGAACAGTTCGAAAAGAAAGTTTTATTTTTTTTCTCTTGTAATTAAATGACACGACGTGACTCTTAATTCAATATTTCAATCTTATATCACTGTATATCTGTTGCGCTTTACAAAAAGAAGAATATATTGAACCATTATGAGCACAATTCAACAATACAGACTAACAAGGAACATCCCTTTAGTGTCCCGCTCCGATTTTGATGAAACTCAATTATGTTGTTAAGCTTCAAAAACTAAGAGACATGTATTTTTTTTTATCGGAGGAAAAATGGTTTTAGAAGGTGAAATCAACCCCCAAAGTTCGGCATGTCGAAGGGTAATAATGCAGTTTCACCTAGAAGGGGTCCACCGATTTCAATGAAACAAAAACTAAAATGTTTCTCATCACGAGTAACGAAAAATACAAATAGACATTAAAAAGAAATTTTCACATATAGATCAATAAAAACCGGTACTATGGTGTAGTGGCTAGCGTACTTGCCTCTAGGCGAAAGCCTGGATAGTAGGGGGGGGGGGGGGGGCAATTAAATTAATTAATATTCGACATGTCGAACTTTGGGGGTTGATTACATCCCCAAAAACCGTTTTTCCGTCGAAAAAAAATACGTGTCTCTTAGTTTTTCAAACGCTACAACTTAGTTGAGTTTTATCAAAATCGGTGGAGGATACTGAAGTGATGTTCCTTCTAAGTAAAATTACTAATATCGTTGCCACTGTCATTATTATAGTCACTGATAGTCTTCTCAAAGTATTTAAAAAGTAGTAGGTGCGTAATTTCTTTCAGTTAAGTAGCAGTCACGATTAACATGTTTTTTATGACACCTGTTGCGAAACTTCAAGTTTCAGTGTCTCTACAGCCAGTCGAAACAACCTAATTTCAGGCCAATGCTGCGGACAACTATTAGCGGATACGTAAATTGCGAATGCTTTAAATCAGCGGACAGGAACATGTTCGTAAGAAAATTCAATGTTTGTTTCAGACCTATTACTTTGTCATTTGTTTGTCAGTTACTTCAGTTTACTTATTTTATTTTCACAAGTCACAGTTCTAACCGTACATTCATCACAATTTACGCATACGCTAATAGTTCCCCGCATCATTAGTCGTAAGTTAACTTATTTCTGACTGACTCATTATATAGTTATATTACACAGTTCATTGTACAGGGTGTTCCTAAATTGCCTTACTAACGTGGCACGTTAACGTGGCGAGTGTCCATGCTAAGTTGGAAACGTGTGCGCCCACGATTTCTAGAAATCATGTCATCAAGATCCCCGATTCCAAGAACTTTCGCTCGATTACAGGAATTTCGTGCTTGATTCTAGGAATCGCACGCGATCGAGAACCTTCTAGAAACTTCGAGAGTTCGTGAACTTCCAAAACCGAAGGCTCTCTTACGCGACGTTTTCAGGCAACCCCTTTCACCTCAACCCTGGAGAAGCTTCTAGAGCCTTCTACAATCTTTTTTGAACCCCTTTCCTCCCTCCCAATGCTTCGGACCATCAGTCCTCAGCAGATTTGACTTCGAACGTTATCTCTCAGAATTGTGCATCGAGGTCGCAGCCCTCCGGAATGTGAGAAGTTTCCAGAACTTCCCTTCCAAAACTTGAATTTTATCTCGCAGCCTAGTGCGTAGCATCGGTGAACTAAACAGAGAGAAAGAGAGATAACGAACGGCATCCCCTTTGAGGAGTGCCGAAAAGCGGCTTCAGGAATTTTTGCATCGAGGTTGATTTTAGGCAACGAAGGCCGCCCTACCCCGCCCTGCGCAGGTTCGTGCAGATTTCGGACGGCAGCCTTCAGCCGACTTCACCTCGAGCGTTATCTCGCTGCGTCGAGAATGCTGCCTCTCATCCTCCGAGGTGTCAAATTACTCGTAGGAGATATGTAAGCGCGCGACGTAAGTTAGTAAGAGGAGAGCTAAGGTTCATCCGAATATTCTAAAATCTGCAAAACTTCCTATCCTACTTTAAACCCTTAAAACAAACGAGAGTTTTCTATAAATGGAGGAGTAGAACTCTACTGTGACAATTCAGCAGTTTAAAGAATATTGCAAAAGTCGAAAGGATAAATAGTTTGGTAATAAATGTTTATAAAATAGAGTGCAATGAGAATAAGGGTAATAATGAGACAGTACCAACTTATCTAACAATAAGTCAAGAAAAATCGATTGAAGAAACAATTCACGTATTTACGCTAGGAACAGACATTTACTCGAACGAAGTTGACCTAGATTTTGCAGATTGTAATGTTTACCACTTTGGATCCGAAATCTATCCCGCTTATTGAGCTCTCAAATTTCAAAGCACGAGCATTATACCAGACTGTACGATAGATGCCTATGCCACTTCACAAGAGAAACTTCTTTCCAAAAACATAAACTCAGTTGCATAAATGTAAATAAATGTAGAGGGAAATTACCAAATGAAAAGGATAAAATTCTGAAATTCAAAAGCTATAAACACAAAGAAGCTGTACCATTTGTTATATACGCCGACATTGAGTGTATTTTAGAGGCAGTTACAGATATTTTTTAATCGTCAAACACAACTATCTATCAAAAGCATGTTCCACAAAGCATCGCGTAGTATTTGCAATGTAAATTTGATGACTCCATCTCCAAATTTAAAGCTAATCGTTAAAATAATTCTATAAAGTGGTTTATGAACGAATTAATAGAGCTAGCTCAATTCGTAGAATTTCACCTTCAACGCAACGTATCTATGGAAACATTGAATTGAGAGAAATGAATCTCATTCTACACAGGCTTGTCACATTTGTGAAAACCCGTTGACATCTCGAGATGTCAAGCATCGCGGACGATGTCATTTTAAGGGTAAATATGGAGGTGCTGCGCATCACAATTGTAATTTAAATTATAAGAACTCGCATACCATTCCTGCTGTATCTTATAACTTATCTGGTTATGATTCATATTTCTTGATTAAAGCTTTAGCAACGTTCTTCGAGAGTTCAATGAACTTATTTCCAGCAAACAAAGAACGATATATATTCTTTACGAAAAGCGTCAAAGACACAATTGTAAATTTCAGATTTATAGATTCATTTAGGTTTATGCCAACTAGTATTGACAAACTAGGTTCGTATCTCAAAAGTAGTGAAAAATTAATCGTACGTAAGCATTCTAACAGTGAAGAAGAATTTCACTTATTAACGAGAAAAGGTGTTTTTTCTTAGGATTACGTGGACAGTTGGATAAAACTCGATGATGAGCAATTACCACATAAAGAAAAATTTTATTCAGAATTAAATAATGAAGAAATTTCAGACTCAGATTATGTACATGAATCTGAAGTTTGGCAAACTTTTCACGTAAAAACATTAGGTGAATATTCTGATTTGTATTTGAAAACGAATGTTTTACTTTTAGTTGACATCTTTGAAAATTTCAAACATAATTGGAAGCAGACAACGTTCGTTAAACTACTATTAGTAGGTAAGAATCGTATATTTTTGTATATTGATGATTACGCAGAATCAAGTCCGTGATATTTTTCTTCCGAATTTTTCTGGTTTATAACGATAATATTTTTGTTCTTACAAAGTTATTGATAATTTTTAAGAATACGGAACCTTACAGGACCGTAGAAAAGATTTATCGGGCCCTTCCACCTCCAACTACAGAGGAAACAATCAATGAAGTTGAAAAGTATTTTCTTCAACTAATAATATCTTCCATGTAAATGTAACTTTTTTGTGATAAATGGACGTAAAATAAACATGACTACTTTCTTCTATTCAAACTCATTTTCATCTTTTCGATTCCTGCATTATTTATAAAATATCGACTCATTAGTTTTCACACCTTCCTATGGGACACTCTGTATGTACATATAATTTAGATCCTATTCATTATTATACTGCACCAGGCCTTGCTTTTAATGTTATGCTCAAATGTATTGGCGTTGAACTTGAGTTGTTAAACGATGTAAAGATGTTGTTATTGATTGAGAGAGATATCCGAGGTGGCGTAGCTCAATGTTCAAACAGAAATGCCAAAGCGAACAACAGATTTATGAGTGCAGAGTTCGATCCAAGCAAAGAATAATCATATTTTATGTACTCCGATGTAAATAACTTTTACGGTGCAGCTTTGAGCCAATTTTTGCCATTTGACTTCTTCGAGTAGAAGGAAAATTTTGAAAATCTACATGTTTCCAACATTCCCAACGATTCTCTTACAGGCTATATACTTGAAGTTGATATGGAATATCCAATTGAACTTCAAGAATTCCATAGAGATTTACCACTATGTCCGGAGCAGTATATCCCTCCAGGATTTAACAAATCGAAATTGATGGCAGCACTTCTCCCAAAAGAAAGATAGATCATTCATTATCGAAGTGTAAAACTGTATTTGAGATCACGTATGAAATTAACAAAATTCACCGTGTTCTAAAATTTAGACAGTCATCATGGCCCAAGAAGTACATAGATTTAGACAATGAAATGACAAAAAATTACGAGCAAAATTGTGCTCTTTCAGAGTGCTTGGAGAAGGCAAACCTAAAAAACGAGCTAAGCTAAGCTGAAATGATGACAAAAGAATCATTGCTCCTGGTACGACTGAACCCCTTCCGTGGGGTTATAAAATGTTATATGTATATATAATAAGAATGTACAAATGTAAATAATTTATTCATTATCATTTTATGCTTTTTACGAGTCGTAAGATGTAGTTTTGCTTCTGAAGTTTTCTGCGTTGCATGTTGACGTTGCTGAATCCGAAACGCTACTAGATTTATTTTTTTAATGATCATCAATTTCTCACGAACTAATTGAATACTTTTCTATATCTACCTCTCCGAGCTCGCTGTCCTTAACGATTACGAGAAACCCATACTTGTCACCATTCCAGCATGTCGAATACAGATCTTTAAACTTTGCGTAAGTTATATGTTGAAGTTAAAGGTTGTGAAAGTAAAGTGGAGTCGGTGAGAATATTTAATAACGCTTCGTTTAATATTAGAATAATACGTTTCAGTAGCACGGTTACAGGTGGACAGAAGAGTGTAGCATTGCGGGTACGCAGCGCCATCCGTCAAACGCGTCAGTGGCGCCATCGCTGCTGCGACATACTGAAATCGCTATAGCGCGTCTTTCAAATCCAATATTATATCAAGGTTTACATGGTCATTTTACACATGTTTGAGATTCATTTCATTCTCCTTAAAGAGCACCACCAGATTAGCATTGTCGCGTACCAGAGGTTTGAGAATGTGACCGCACGTCTGACAGAGATAGAAGTAGTCAACATGCCACTGCCGCCCCATGCTAAAGAAGGCTCTGATGTTAGCTTGCTTCTCGCACGCTATATCATCGTAAATAATTATCGAGTTTCGACGTGCCTTTTTCGGTGGCAGCACTTGTTCGTGTTCCGTAAAGGGAGAATACTCGAAGCCGTCCACGGATTAGTTTATAAAGTTAAATGTATTAATTGACAGTGTTTGTGGGTCATTTGTAATATAGCACGTGTTCTTAACCTAGAGAAACATTAATACCAATGTATTTGCTAAAGCATTAGGCGATCAATACTAAATTCCGTAAAGGTATTATACATTTCCGTTAAGTTTTTTCAAAGAATAAACCGTAATTAAGTACAGATTTTAATGCGCTACTGCTCATTCTGTTTCTTGAAAGTTATTCCATGAATTCACCACGTAAAATGTTTGTAGTATTGACAACATAAGGAAGTAGTGAAACAATAGGTTATAATTTTTAAACGATCAGTACTACAAAAAGTCTAATTGGTGAATTCGTAGAGCAACTTTCAAGAAATTGAACGAATTATAGCGCATTAAAAGGGGTAAAAAATTATGGTTTACCCTATGAAAAAACTGGAAGATAATGTACCTCTTTGGAAATTAACATTGATCATTAGCATTAACATGATTTAGCAAATACATTGCTATGAATGTTTCTCTAGGTTAAGGATACGTACTGTAATATAAATCACTCTCCACTATTGTCAATTAATACATTTAATTTTGCAGAATAATTGAAAAAATGTAGTCCGCATTTGACTAGCGTTCTTAGCTAGCTTAAAATAAACATCGAATACTTTGACAGCTGCATACTAGATGCACCCGTCGGCAAGTCAGTAAATATGCGATCTGCAGCGCCACAGTACGAAGTGATATTCAAAACCTAGCAGACGTCTTGAACAAGCGATTTACAAATACAAAACTCATTAAAGTGTTGCAAAAGACAGTATTGCATAATCCGTGATGCAAATAGGGGAACGTCAAAGTGAAATTGTATTCCGCCACCATAGACGAAGATACACATTGTATTCTCAATAAAAGAATAATTAAACAATTTTTTCTGCGGTATCCGAAAAAAAGTAATTTATTCATGATCTAAATTTTGTATAAAGGCTTTCTTTTCTTGTCCGAGGTTTTAAAATATGCGTAATAAATGCAGTTTTGATGTATGAAAAAGATCAAGAATCAAAAAGATAATGACTTAGTTAACAAAAAATCACTTTTTTGATATTATAGATAAAAAAAACCTTTTGACAGATCGTACATTTTTAAAATAATTTTTTCATTAAACTTTGCTCCGAACTGAATATTTTATCTATATGTACTACGTCCTTTTGATTTTTTTTATTGAGCGTCATCTTATAAGTTATTACAATCATATAAAAAATCTAGAATTGAATTTGGAGCAATGCGGTAAAAAGTCGGTCGAGTTTAGCTGGAATACCTCGTATGTTATAGTATGCGTTATAGTTTACAGTTTCGAAATATATCTAATTTTTTCAAAATTGATGATCACGGCCAAAATAGTACGAAAAAACACATGGGATCCACTCAGAGTACATTCCGCGTACCTAAACAACGAGTGGACGGTCTAAGGGTTAGGCTTTTCTTAATATAATAAAAATTATGGTTGTAGAATAAGAGTAACCATTTCCGAAACTCATATCTCCAACTATTATCATCATCCTATGACTAGTTACAACTGGATTACCTATTCAAATTTCATAGTGTGCTTCTGATGTGAATAAAAATAGAGCTTAGTACCAGTTCACTTTCTTGCTCTGTCGTTGCAATACTGTGCGCAAACATACACTCATATGCCCATATGCGCATGAATTTACCCATACAAATATTACACGAGTGGCGCTCAAGTAGCCTGACAAGATGATCGCAATTATTTGGCGAAACTTGAAAGTACCCGACTACTTACTAGAAGTCCACTATTGAGACTTTCTACTGCGCCGTGCTGGACTCATCGTAAGTAGCAGAGTTAAGAAAAGAAGGCTTGAACAATCACAACCATGAACTGCGTATTTCTACCGGAAATTTAGAAATATTCTATAGACAAGTACGCCAACTGCGATTAGCAAGTTCTATTCTCCTTCTTTTTGAAAGGAAATTCTTTAGTTGTTCACGTTAGTATTTTCGATGGAAAGCAGTTATTACTGTAGCAAGGTCTGGTCAGATAATTTTAATCAGCGTGAGTTCCCGTTAAGCTTGGTTGCAAAGCGTGAAGACTGCCTGGTAATTTTGCTACAAGGCTGATAACACTACTGTCTGAAAATAATTAATTTGTGGGAGCGTGAGCGTTCTTTCATTTTTAAATGTTTTTTGCTTTTTACACTTATGCATTATAACTTGATGTAATCCTACAACACGAGAATAAAAAATGATCTCTATACAAAAGTAGATTATATTCAATTCTTGTAAGTGACATATGGAAAACTGTTAAAATATCATTGATATATTTGTGACAGTATTGCCATCAGGGGTGATCTGATCCCATCTGATCTGTTCCCGTCCATGGAGGGCCGGCCATTGTTTAGTTTTGTTATTTTGATTTCCCCTTCTTGGTTCTTTTTCTTTGTTCCCTTTTTTTTGGTTTTCCTTTCGGGAAAGGGATGAGGTCGAATGGCGGGCCCGGTGTGGGGGGCCGCGACAGTTTTTAGAGGATGCAGCGCGAGTCGATACACTCGCAGAACCTACCGTCCCCGATAATTCTATAAAGCGGTGATAACCCGAGAATGCGTTATGTTATTCAAGCCCGACTCGCCAAACCGTCCACGTCACCGGTAGCCGCTGGTATGGAGTCCAGTGCCGAGGAGACTTCATCACTGGACCCCGCGACATATTTAATTTAAAAAAATAAAATGCTGAGAAGTACACAAAAGTTGGAGAACATAGAGACTGCGAAGAAAATATAAGGTGTTGAAATTTATACAAATACGTAAATACACGCCAAGTGAACAAGAAAAATAAGCTTAGCAACAATCAAATTTACTATAAATCACAACTGGTTGCTATTACACAGTCGAGTTTTCCCTATAACTCCCTCACCTAAATGCTAAAAACACGGTAAACTTGTATCATTCTAAAATCGCAAGTGTTCGATGTATCTATTATAACAGTAAATTGTCTTTTCTACACAATTAAATCTGATTCATCAGTAGTTTCAAATTTTTATTACGCAAAATGGTGATAGATGGAAATAAAGTACGAATTTTGTGTTAAAAAATGAGACAGTTTTTTAAAGATATCTCGAAATATTATTAGTTTATGAAATCATACGATGTGCTAAAACTACATCAATACACTTAAAAGAAATTTACTTTCTTTATTTCAGATGAACCGTTTTCTTGAGAAATCTTGAAGATCCTCGACCTACATCTTCTTTAACACGACTCTGAAACTATGGGCATATCCTATCTTTGTTAATACTTTTTAAAAAATATTTAACTGTAACATGTTAAAAATATGTTGTTCGCATCATCAAGAAGAGACTCGTGTATATGCAATAAACTTTCCTTTTAAAGAAATCCCAACAAATGCGTATTTTTTTTATCGGCCGTGTGGTGTATCGCCTTAATTGGGAATGTTCGCGCAATTTTCTTCTCTACTTGTAAAGTGTCCCTGACACTCAACGCCCTTATTCCTGGATTTACAACTATTGAAATTCTAAAGTTATCTTTACTGCAACCAGAACATTATGCTATAACTATAGTATTGGGTAGACAATTTATAAACCTGCCACTTTACTCCATCGATTTCCGTCATCTTATAGAAGCTTCTAGAATAATTCAATGCACTATATAAATAAAGCGCGAGTTTGCCACCTGATCATTAGACAATCGAACTCCGATTAGTACAGTCTATAAAAACTATGGACATTTCTCGTAGGGAATTTCGGCTGCTCTTACTTTATGTATTTCGTCTGGGGCGAAAAGCGACCGAAGCAACTTCGAATATATGTGCAACAATGGGTGAGGGTGTGCTCTCTTATGATACTACCAAACATTGGTTCAGGAGATTCAAGGATGGAAATTTCGATCTTTCTGATGATTCGCATCCAGGACAGCCGCCTACAGTAAATGTGGAGGAATTAAAAAGGCTTATAGAAATGGATCCCAGGTTAAGTTCGCGCTGTCTGGCAGAGCAGCTTCACTGCTCTCATACTATAATAGAAAATCATCTCCATGCTTTGGGGTCCAAGTGGAAATATTCTGTTTGGTTGCCACGTGAATTGACACCGCTTCAACTTCAGAAGCGAGTCGACGTAGGTGTGGAGTTGCTGAGTTTCCGTCATACCACTGAGTGGTTGCGAGACATTATTACAGGAGATGAAAAGTGAGTTATGTACGTCAATTTTACTCGTTAGTGCCAGTGGCTCAGAGCTGGAGAAACAGGCGTACCGACACCAAACCCTGACCCAAGTAAAAAGGTCCTTTTAAGTGTCTGGTGGGGAATAAATGGGATTGTTTACTGGGAGCTCTTACCCACTAACAGTACAATCACCGCTGACATCTACTGTGAATAACAGGATCGTATTGCAGCTAGATTAACGAAGAATCAAAGTAAAGTGTCCTTTAATATGATAACGCCCGACCCCACACAGCTAGAGTGACTCGTGAGAAAATAATTTCACTTGGATGGACTGTCCTTCCCCACCCACCGTTATTCAACAGACCTTATGCCTTCTCATTTTCACTTGTTTCGTCCTTTGTCCCATTATTTAGACAAAAAATTCGCGGATGAGGAACATCTGAAAACCGAACTCACAAACTTCTTTAATCAAAAGCCGAAAGACTTCTACAGGGAAGGTATTTTATCTCTACCAATGCGTTGGCGACAGGTTGTAGAAAACGACGGTGCTTACATAATTGATAAATAATTGTATTAAGTTATTTAAAAAATAAAGTTATTTTGTATTCTGAGATGGCGGGTTTATTAGTTGCCAACCTAATAATTAAGATGCCCATTTTGCTAAAAACACGTATGTCATTTAGCAACTTCAAAAAAAAAAGGTGCGAAACAATTGTTGGAATTACACTTAAAGCAAAACTCTTAAACATAAATGCAAATTGTTTAAATTGTGTGAAAATTACGAAAGGTTGAAGGATACAGACAGATACACTAATAAATTAGTATCTGATATAGTATTATCAATCACATTAAGTCGAACAATATTATATATTTAATAATTCTCATTTATTTCTAATAGAATCTATTTGACATTAAGAACGTCGTATTTGACTCCCGTTTATGAATGTATTTAAAAGTCACTCAGTTGAATAACTTGCATCGACTAAACCTTTTTAATTAAGAGTAAATAGATAGAAAGAACGCAGTGTTGGAATGTTGAACAGGTTTGGTCAGAGCGTGTGTGTGATGAGATGCGAACCATATCATATTTTCAGCGGCCGTACATACTCATATGTGATCATGGAAATAGTACCAAGCGTGATCCCGTGGTGGCGCGTCGGTTGCGCTCTGATTCATTGAGCCTTTCGCTTTCCTCGTGTTCGCCCGAGCGAGGAACGCGGTGATAGTTTTTCTTGTTCCTGTTTCTCCTCTGGATGCCATGCTAATAGCTAATTAGTCGCAATCCCTGATGCGTCACGATTCAATGATTTTATCAAACCTTGATCGAGTACGTCCGATCAATAATCCATTTTTTTATACAATATAAGAATAAATTTGTACACTGAGCGGCATTAATGGTGTCCCAGCAGAAATTAGGGGAACTGTGGTGAAGCGAGAGTGGGGGGAGGATAGTGGGGGTAGTCTTTTCCCCTCCCTCGGGACACCATTTATGTCACAAGTCGGAGCAGTCCCGTATAAGAGCGTCTTCCTCACTCCTAGCAGCAGTTTCCTATAAGACCCTCTCACTCGTTGTTAGTGGTGGCTCTCGAAGTTTCTTTAGCGCGTATAAGAGCGTCTCGCTCTCACTCTCGCTCAGACTCGTAGCCTGTATTGGTGCAACGTCCTCGACGATAGACGAGGTATTGGTGGAAGGCAGAGAGCCTATTGGTTTGAGCGAGACGCTCTTATACATAGGGAGCGTGCGCGTGAGCGAGACGCTCTTATACGCACTAAAGAAACTTGGAGTGCCACCACTAACAATGAGTGAGAGGGTCTTATAGGAAACTGCCGCTAGGAGTGAGGAAGACGTTCTTATACGGAACTGCTCCGACTTGTGACATAAATGGCGTCCCGAGCGAGGGGAAAAAAACTACCCCTACTGTGCTCCGGCCTGGCTTGCTTTTAGCCTGCTGGTCGGCCCCCACTCTCGGTTCGCCACTGTTCCACCAGCTTCCTCTGGGACACCATTAATGCCGCTCAGTATACTAGAGCTTCGCTTTATTGTATAGAAGTGGTGTCGCATGCCTTATGCTTTCAATGAAATGCAATCCGCGTAATGGCATACGATGAAATTAGTGCAGAGATGCATACCTTTCGATTATACTAAAAAAATGTATTATCCAATGATCGGATCACCAGCTTATCCGAGGATTAGCACCAATTTGATTAATTTGGAGATCCTGATTTCTGCCAAATCATATCGTTTTACCATAAAGTCATTTGAATTCATCACTAATCTTGCAGTCTCTCATAATTTGTAAATTAAAGTTTTCGATAAGAAGTAAGCGAAAGAATTATAACCACAAATAAATTTTTTTCCTAATCCAAATTTTAAATAATAGTTAAATAAGAGATATGATTTGTTCTACAATAGCAATAAGCATTCTTGTTGTGAATGTTGAAATAGTAATATAACACTGTATAAATAAGTGATATAAATTAAATATATGAATACGCAAATCAAAATAATGCTGTAACTAAAATGCATTAATCGTAACATGCAGCACAGCCATTGGAAAGTTCTCCAAACCGCTTGAAATGATTGTCTTTGGTAAAATTGATATATATTGTGATGATGTAATCGCACAAATAATGGCACCTGCAGAAATTAATATTGAAATATGAAATTACTGGGCACCAGGCATAACAAGAGTTACACGGCTGTCTCCTTGGGAGACCCTGGCCAGCTCCTCGACGGTGGGGTCTTGGGTCTGGGAGACAATAACGAAATCTGAAATTATTGAACCACACGAAAACAACACAAGAAGGGGCTTTATAAAATCAAAAAGATCTGAGGTTTCGGTTAAATATACCGAACCCACAAACGGGCCCGATTTAATAAAACAAGAAAAATAAGACCGAATCAAAAAAAAGTAATATAATGATAAATCGTTAAGGACGGAACGCGTTAAGGAACGACGGTTCCGCAGAATTAATACAAACGGGAACAACGGTCCCTCAACAAATTAGCAACGTGAATAATACTAAAATCCAACAAGTATTTACGAAATATAAAAGATAGTTAAGTTCAAAGTAATAAATTCTATAGAGTCCAACGGCCCCCTAAAAGCTAACTAGAAAAGGATTAACGCGTCCTTACGCAATACAAAGATTAAAATTGAAAAAGAATTATACGGATCCTAATCCTCGACCCAACACTACAGTATTCTCTACAGTATCGTGGCATGACCTTCAGTCAATACAACTAATATACAAAATTCTTAGATTCCCCGCTGGGAATCTAGATCTTTCGATGGTCAGCATAAGCCCGCGCAGCCTACCCCACCACGAACAATTTTAACGCCGGAATCGGTTCCGGAGACCTATTTATTTACTGGCACTATCAGTTCGGAAATAGGCACTCCTCTAGCCGTCTTCCTAGCATCTGTGAATTTACCGCGGGGAGTAAACGTACCATTGCGCAGTACTTACATGACACACAACTGAAACGATTAGGCGTAGCATGGACTGAATAAGGAATGTATTACATGCAATTTCGGGTAACATGTTCTACGGATAATCAAACACAAAACTAAAGACGAAGCCGTGACACGAGATAACGGATCCTCCAATTCGCCACCGTATGGGCTATCAAACGATCTCAACGATGATACAGAAAGAAGGCGACACGGGCTGTTTGAATCGAAGATCCAGCAGCTGAATCTATGGTCCCACAAATCTCGATCACTTGTACAATTATTTATTTCAGTAGCGTCACTCATCCCTGATCGCCCTCTACAAGTCATGGAGATCTTCTTCTATCCATTCTCCTTTTTTTTCTTTCTTTCTCTTACTCACTCTGGCACTCGATAAATACTTTCGGCACACTCCGTATTCAAGTTCGGCTACACCGCAAGTGACTCCACCAGAAAGCTCGCCCGCTAATGTGCCCTAGTGGCGCGGATGAATATTAACCCCGGGCCCAATCAAATTTGCGCTATCCCCTACGCAGGCCCACTCGCCCGCGATCTTCAATTGTTTCCTAGATCCTGGAAAAATAGATCCGAGCATCTCCTCCTCTTCCGGCCGATTGCAGTGTTTTCTCTTGGGGCAGGAATCACATACGCACCCTATCCCACGTTGTGCGGCTCCAGGCCACCACTACAACCCCCTGATACATCTAGAATCTTGGATCATCTCGCGGCGTCCTTCTGCGTAGGCGGCCTCGCTCAGTGGTGCTCTGCGGCCGCGCTGGCCCTCCTTCAGCTGGCTACGTCACGCCAGTGCCGCTGTTAGCATTGGTTAGGCCCCTCTGCCATCGTCAGGGCCGTCGTTGGTGTATCTCGGGCCTTGTTGCTTATATTTTTTTTTGTGCCGGCTACCTTACGAGACCGACCACCGCTTAAAAAACACAAAATACACATCCCCAAGGAAATTACTATGAGTTACAAATGCTAAATTCAGTTCACGCTCGACGCTAAAGTTACGTTGCCTTGCGGGCCTCACGGTGTAGCTCTTTTTATCGCCAATCCTCGTTCCCATTTGAGACAAAATGCACGTCACAATATATATACCGGGTGCGGCGTTTATCCTGGCCACCTAGAATATCTCAGAAACTAGAGTCCGGAGAAAAAAATATTTCAAGTAAAAAGTTTAAGGTAAGGAGGGACTGATCCAACAGTTATGTCCGTTTTTAATTTTCATCATGTTTTTAAGGTCATTCCAAGGTCAACTTTGGATTTTTAAATGGGAACATATATTTTTCATTACAGATTCTTAATCTATGACAAAAAATTTAAAACAAGTAACTTTTGCTTGAAACGTTTTTTTTCCGATGATTATTTCGTACAAAATAATCATTTTATTAGGGAAAAATAGAAACGCACTTCAAGTACACGAAAATCAATTTAATAAGTGTTCAAAATGTTGGCCTTGTTCCTGAATACATTTTTCAAGACGAATGATGAGTGAGTTATTACATCACGGAAGAATGTCCGCCGGAACGTTATGGCAGGCATGACGAATAGGATCTTTCATGTCTTCTCGTATCGTTGGTATCTCTTGGTAAACTTTTTCTTTAAGTTAGCCCCATAAGAAAAAATCGAAAACTGTTTACTGTTACTGTTACAGTTTGTTTTCATTCGTGCTATAAATCCACCATTCATGCCGCTTTGAACACGTAATAAATTGATTTTCTTGTACTTGAGGTGCGCTTCTATTTTTCCCTGATAAAATCATTATTTTGTACAAAATAATCGTCGGAGGAAAAACGTTTCAAATAAAAGTTACTCGTTTTAAGTCTTAGATTAAGAATCTGCAATGAAAAGTATATGTTCCCATTTGAAAAATCAAAGTTGACCTTAGAATGACCTGGAAAACATGCTAAAAATTAAAAATGGACATGACTGTTGGATCATCCCCTCCTTACCTTAAACTTTTTATTTGAAACATTTTTTTCTCCGGACTCTAGTTTCTGAGATATTCCAGGTGGCCAGGATAAACGCCCCACCCGGTATATATGTATATAATATATATAGACGTTTCGCGATTTTCGAGGAATAGGAATGATTAGGCTTTATAAGGAATTTATGCAATGGGCAGGCTTCTTAATAGGAAACAACACTTGATTTTAAAATTAAATATTCGTACTATATTGTCCTATAAATTACATGCTAGAAAGTCACTTAAAAAATTACTATCTCATTCTCTCACACAGTCTTATAATTGTGTACAGTCTTTTTTCTTGTACCGCAGGCGACAAGGAGTGTATTTGTTTATCTTTCCCCTACACTAGCTTCTAGGAGTCGGACAGAGATATCTGGAACTACAATACAACAGATTGCACAATGCGTCCATGACTGTAAGCCAGCTAATAATAGGGATGATAATGATTCAGAATCCACAGATGATTACAATGATCCCTGTTTGTCGAATCTCTTATCTTGCGGACGCTTTTGACTCAGATAGCCCCTAATCACAATAACGTTGGGAGCTGAGTCTTTTTAGGCGAATTACAGTGAGGTCGATCTGCAATCCTGGCAGTTCTATTACAATAAATTCATTCGACGATGAAGAGGTATGTGCAGTGGCGGATTTACACATTTACCGCCAATAGGCTATTCAAAATTTGACGCCCCTGCTAACCTCTACAAGTGTCAGTTCTTAGGTTATTTT
Source organism: Calameuta pygmaea (assembly GCA_031762395.1). Classification (NCBI taxonomy): domain Eukaryota; kingdom Metazoa; phylum Arthropoda; class Insecta; order Hymenoptera; family Cephidae; genus Calameuta; species Calameuta pygmaea. Next base: position 260,117 of record JASANN010000203.1, on the reverse strand, counting down.
TACAATCCAACGATTTAGTTAAGATTGCACAAGAAATAGGTTTTGGGTATATTTCTGAGCTAATAAAAGCTCAATCATGTACTATTAATAAGGCGGGGTAAGGTATGCCTTAATATTACTTACACAATAATTTATGTACATTCGATAAACGTACTTAAATAATTGTTATTACGCTTACTTACAGTTTTACAATTTTTTTTGCGCGCGATTTTCTATTCGCAAAATCATCAATTATATCATCGTATGAAATCTTGTTGATTAGTTCTGACTCTATGCACAAAAGAGCTAAGGCGTTTAGCTTTTCTTGGCTTAAGGTAGATCTTAGATAATTTTTCACCCGTTTTAAACAAGAAAGCTTCTCTCGCCCGAACAATTTATCGCTGGTGTACATAGAGCCATGCAAACTGCTATATCCAAGTTTGGATAAATGTTTCGCAAATTTTGTTTTCGCAGGAACGAAAATAGACTTTCCACTGATCCAGAATCTGGTTTTACAAAAATTCTTTCCGAAGAAAGGTGACGTTGAAAATGTATGCATTCTTGAACTAAGTCAGTCTCCTAAGTCAGCCCACTAAGAGTGGGAAGAGCAAGGAACGAAAAAAGCAAAAGGTGCTTGGCTTTGAATTTTAGCCTGTAAGCCATTGTACGCACCAGACAGGTTCGCGGCATTATCATATGATTGTCCCCGACAGCCTTCAATGTTTATGCCCAGTGTTTTGAGTTCCAAAATAATGGCAGAAAACATTTCTTCAGCTCCATGTCCTACTGAGGGCAAAAACTTGAGAAATCTTTCACAAGATTCGCCTGTTTCTAAAACGTATCTAATGACGAGGGTAAGTTGGTCCACGTGTGCTATATCTGGTGTTGAATCGATGATTAAGGAAAAATATTTCGCCCTTCTTATCTCATCTCCAATCTGTTTTAAGACTTTATGACCCATCAAGTAAGTAAACTCATCGCAAACGGTCTTTGATAAGTAACTGGTACTTCCAGATCCTTGATTCCCAAACCGTTCAATATGACTGGCTAAAAAAGGATCGAATTCAGGTAACAGTTCCAAAATTATACAATAATTTCCGTTATGCGGATCACCGAACTTTTCATTTTTTCCTCTGAAAGCGAGGCCTCTTGAACACAGTCTCTTCACGACGGCAACAACCCTCTTCAGAACGTTTCTCCAATAAGTAATTTCTTCATCAATCTGGACATGCAGTAAATTGTCGAGTTGGCCATCAATCTCACCTCTAACTTTCAAACTAAGCATACTAGATTTATGACGCGCAGAGTTTTCATACTGAGCTACTCAGTGTTTTGCATTTTTCCAGTCATTAAATCCTTCGTTCTCAAACTGAGTCTTATTATCCATTACTTAACACCTGATTCTCAGACGCATCTTCAATTTTTAAACTTATTGATGATTCCTCTACCGCCTCTTCGTCAAAACCATAAATATCCGTTTTTTAAAAACTGGATTTTTCAACAGATGACGATTTGATTGAAGTTCCTGGTCTTTCAGTACTACTTCCACTTCCATTTTTAAAAAAACTGTCAATTTTTATCTTTTTTACGAATAACTTGTTCTTGTTCTTCTTTTTTCATTTTGGCCTTCTTTTTTATACTCAGCTCCACTAAGTCGCTTTCTCCCATCACTCATTCGAACAATCTTTCATCCGAGAACTGAAATATTGGGAGCTGAGCTTTTTAAGGATTGGTGTTTGGTGTTTTTGGTCGATTTCTGGCAGCTCCAGCACAATAACTTTGCTGCAGAGGATCTACAAGGATGGCAGATTTCCTGATACAGAGATGAAACACAATGCTCCCCAGGACTAGGAATTGCCAAGGATGAGTTTCCACAGATTGCAGTACAATACTGCTCACTAGTTTGCTCTGGGGTGCAGGATAGATTCCCTAATTGATTTTTGGAGATGATACTTTCCAAGTCTTTACTGCTTCTTGTCGTCTTTTGGTGTAAACGAACAAATCGAGTCTACGAATCAACGAACAAAAACAGAGTGAATTCCTTTCGAGGAAGCCGCTGCTTATATCTTCGAGAGGAATACGTCATTTTTGGTGGGGGATGATAACGATTTTTATTCTCCCGAGGTGTTAACGTCGCTTTTTCATTTGACATTTTGATTTATTACTCGATTTGACAATTTAATTTGACTAAATGGATTAGCGGATTCTTCAAGTACCGGGTTACTGGTATTTCTTTTGGGCATTGAGTGCTCGGGCACTCTTTTATTTTGATTCTTGGAATGTTACAGGTAATAATCACTAATATTATTTCCTCATGATTGTCGCTGTGTCCAACTTCAAGGGAATTATGTAATATTAGGGAGTTAAAGGTCCTATTTTCCCTTTCGTTTATCGGCGTTGCTGTGAGAGGTCGATAGCAGTTTAGCGGAGTTAAAGGATTTGACGAGTTCTCTCGGATACTATTATGCACATCCACATTGCGCTATGCGCTCTTATGTGGTGGGGCTTTTGACGTATCCATTATCGAAATATGGATAATTGGGAAGGGAAAAAGAGAGACGAAGGAGGGGTATAAGAGCGGAACGTTAAAATATACATATATAGTCTATCCACAAATTCTGTTTCTTTACGACAAGCCGCACACTATATATTTTTCGGTAAACCCCAAGTAGATTTGTAAAAAATTTACGTAAGAAACTGTATAAATGCTTTATTTTGCCCTGAAATATATTACATATTTTTTTATAGATTCCATGGTGAACCATGCCGGGCTTCATTGTTTTGAAACTATTAAAAAAAAAAACATTATATTATTAAAAAGAATTACACCATCACTTTTTACGTTTATTATATCTTATTACTGCACAAAGTAGATTCTGATTGTATCGCTACATATGATAGTGCCTAGAAACCTTTTATTAAAAAAGAAAAATAGGTTTATCGTATCAGGTAAGGATTATACGATATATTAAATACGTAATAAATGAGTTCAAAAATAATTAATTCTTTTTCAAAGTGTAACCGTGTACAAATAACTTTCGAAATTCGAGTACATTTTTTAAAAGGAAACAAATATTATAAGTAAAATGACGGTGACCGACTTTTAAATAGCATTAGTCGATGAGGAAAGTCTATCAATTTTACTAGGTGCTTCTTATTCATAATTCCGTTCAATACATACCTCTAATGTTAAATCTGAAACTATTTGATTTACTAATTTTTACAAAGCGGCTCCGCATTGGGCACAGTAACATGATTTTGAGATTACAAAGGTCTTATGAAATAAGAGACGATAAAAGACACGAAAGAAGATATTCTATTATAAACAGTAAGACTTCCGGGACTTTCCTCACAAATATGTCATAAACACGAAAGCAAGAGCGACATCAATTTTTATGGTCAGTGTCCCAAATAGCACAACGCGATTGATATGCGCATTGGCAGCAACGCGTAGTAATCCGGTTGCCGTGCACATTAGAAATCGAGGCCTTCTCGAAAGACGCGTCATAACCTCGAGTATACAATTATTTGTTTCTTCATACACGGAATATTTTTCATTTATCACGTACTTTACAATTTTCATAATTTCGTTTCCAGTTTAGTATCAACAGCTCCAAAGATCATCTTGCCAAACATAATGAAGTTTTATTTTCCGAGGGTGACTTTCTCACGACCCCAATCTAAAGATCCTCGCAAATTTCATAACACTGTCACTGGTATATATTGCATTATAGTATGAAAACACGTATGGATGCCCAATGCAATATATAAATAATCTCATGCCACTTATCAACTTGTCTAATACACACGTGCTCATAATTATGAAATGTTATAAAAATACATATACTGGTCATAAATGAATCTGGTTTGAAAGGAACTTTCATGCGCCACCATATAGAACATGGTGAAATATCTTATACAACGGCAAACCGAAAGAGAATGTAAGCTTATGTGAGGGCAACGAATGTCTGTACTGATAATCCCGAATAAACGAATGATCCAATTGGGTTGAAATTTCCAAACATACTCAAGATCTAGATATAGATGAGAAAGTATTAATATTACAGATATTCAGTATCTCTGGGAGTGAAATAGCATGTACGTTCACGGAATTAACTTTTGTACGATTGCGAATTAATTCACTATAAAATATGGATGCTACCGCTATACCAACTTTCTGTGTTACGCTTATATTGTTGTATGAAAGATATGCGCAATATGTTTTTAAAAATACATATATCTTTTTATATTCGATGATTTAAAAAAATTTTGACATGAATTCAGCGATTTCAATCAATTAACATACTCCTATTTTCAGTTCATTTAATATCATTTAAAAATGTTTCTAACCATCGTTAAGTTATATCTATTAGAAAACAATAGTTCTCACCTATATCCGAGTAATATTTATTAAAATTTAAATTTTTGTTCTATAAACAATGCAATGACATGTTAGATATTCGGTATTGCAAAAAAACGTATTTTATACATCTGCCGGTGTAAAGCCGAGAAGCCTGACACATCTAAAATTTTATCGATTCATCTATATCCGAAATTTGATATTTCTTATATACACAATATTTCAAATCGACTGGTTCAACGGCTTTCCAGAGATTTTTAAATCATTAACAATATTATATGTCCAATTTCAATCACGCAATGTGCCAAAAACAAAATTTTGTACAGGATGCATTTTGAGAATTGCAGCGAACAGAATTAAATGTAAATGGAAATTATAATAAAATGAACAGTAAAAGAAATAATAAAAAGAGTCTATTCTTTACTTTCGTTTTTTATTCTAGTAACGAGTTTTCTGTTTATATCATAAGAAAATCTTATAAAATTTAGAAAAAGCTGATATACCCACACTAAAAAAACTGGTCGCTCCAATGAAATCACTTGCCATACACATATGTAAATGCATACGTATGTGTCGATAGCATAGTGTATGGAATAATGATGATTAAAGCATGAATAACCTTTTTGAGTATAGTAAGCCACAGATGACTATGTACGCTTGTGTATTACATGCATAGTAGGCATATCGCAAGAATGATTAGCATACGCCGTTTCTCAAGAAGTTGCATCTTCCCATTCTGAAAATGAAGGTGCAAGTGTTCAGCGTTCTTGGTGAGATGGTGAGAGATAGTCGTGCATGGTGAATCCTCACACGTCATTCAATTCTTGTTGTTTCTTAAGTTTCATTTTTCTTCTGCGCTTGCTCTACCTAAACGGTAAGTGTAATTCTGTTTTTAATTGTGCAATTGCATTCAGATGCTATGACCCAATGAGACGCAGCTTCCAATTTTTCGAATTCGTACACCAAGTCAATTAGCTACTAAGGCACTGTTCGTGATGTTAATAATGGAAGCGATGCGTATCGCGACTGTTAAGTCGATCAAGTATTTCACTTAACCTAAAAATTACAGACACTTTCCCTCGTTATAACTACGAGTTCGTCTCTGTTCGCTTCACGTACTTACGAATGCACAAGTTTATTCTTATTTTTGCTTTCTTTTTTTTAGAATAACCGTCTTTGTCATTTTCTGTGTTTACCATCGATTACGGTACCCCCCCCCCCCCTCCCCAATAATGTAACCTGCATATTTTTCTCGACCTTCCAAGATTCAAATATCGTATTATGGGTCGAGCCTTGAGCCATTGTCCTTCATGGGACCCATTTTTCTGTTGCTCCCTCTGGTATGTTACACTCGATGGATTCGATGTACGCATATTCGTGTTACCTACAAAATGCATTGCCAAGAGTATCAACGCACTACATTAATATACTAGTATATCTCATTTTATGATCATAATGTATATGAATGAATGCTGTGAAAAGCTATGATAAAGCTCAAGGTGTATACATATAGAATCATTCTCCTGGTATACCTTTGCGATGCATATGAAATGGTATCTAAGCATATAGAAATAAGGATTATGATTTTTCAAAAGCCTGGCTACTCGCAAACTCTCCCAATAAAAGATCCATGAAAGAAAAGATGCGCTCGCGTAATTGCAGCATGATTAGGAACGCATTACGATCAAACTTTCTCTGTGCGAATGGGCAACGTTTTTCTATACCTCCAGCCCGGACCCCTCCTTCGTTTCGTTTCGTTTTGGCGGCCGCAGTTTCTAAACATGCCTTTAAGCGATCGTGTGAAGGAACGTCAGTGAGGAGCTAACACGCAAGTGAATTTTCATACTATAATTTACATGCTATTAGAAATACAATATATGTGTTCATTTTTTGCAATACTACTGCTCGTACAGTGCTTGGTAAAATAACGTAACGTACTAATGGGTGCATAACAAATTTATTCCGATGATTGCTCAATTCAAATGCTACTACTAACGATCTTAGCATTTGCTTAATTACCAACTTGTTAGAATCAGGTAACAGAAACAAGTTTTGTATATTTGCATAGATTAAAAGGGAAAACTAATAAGCAATACAAAAAAAATAAATACTGGAAAATCGAATTGCATTAACTCGACCATTCTTCAACTTATCATAAAGATAATATTAGTATGATTTTACTCGGATAATTCAGTATACAGATGCTAATGGTTTAGATATTTCGAGTAAGAACCATTTACTTGAGCTTTAAAATATTCTTATGTTTATGCATAAAATATGATGTATAGAAATGTTGCTGTAGTTATCAGCTTTTTTTGGTTTAAATATGTATAGAAAAAAAATTTGTAATCTAGATTTATTCCTGATATATTATTTAGCACTATGGTTCAAGCAAAATTGTACTTTAAGTATGAAATAAAATGAAAACCACTTAAACCAAAATAAAAATACTGTCAATATTTTGCATATATTGTTTTATATTTCAATATAAGCAAAATGACAAAAATAGAGTAAGGCAGCGTTTTTCTGTATTAAACAACCGTCAATTAGTGATATGAGGATTGTTCTTAAGTAGACATCATTATGAGCTTTGTATTACCTGGAACGCCAACTTTTATTTACAGAATGTAGTATAGTGGTGCAGCATTCAGCAGATGTAATCGTTATGCAGCGAAGGTCATAACGAATAACGTTGTCAACACACTCAATATAGTTTGCCGATATGCTCATTAAAATGTATTTGCTACGTGGTTATTGAACTAACAGTATTTTGGAGTATATAATGATGATAATAATATTAAATAAACTTTTCATGAGTCTTTATCCCATCATATGTCGATTATAGCATAGGGAAAAAGTACTGCGGCATGGGTCATGTAAATTTTTATGGCACCCTGGGTCATATAGGTCGTTTTCGTCCTGCAGCTTATATTTCACATATTAAGACAGAAAAAAATCTGAGAAAATTGTGAAATATTCTTTATTCATTATACTCTAATATCGCATAGTTGTCATAGCCGTTGCGTTTTTTATTTTTAAATAAACCGTTTGAAAAAAGCAGATTTTCGAAAGGGTAAATATTTGCTTGGGTCGAACAAGACCCATATGATCCGCGCAGGGTTAATTTTATATTTATAGTTACTGTATTGACAAGTTTATTTATACCGCATATAGTCTCATTTGATCTTAATAGTATTTATTAACACACTGGCACAGTAATAGTATACGAATTTGCTGGATTGTATTTCAATTGTATTTTGAAACTTATTCGTAAATAATAACGACCCGTAACTTGTAATTCTCGAATCAACATTGGTGAACATTCAAAATCTTAGTTTTCATCCTTAGAGCAAAATAAAATAAAACTCTTAAAAGAAAAAAAGTCAATTGTCACGCCCTTATCAAGTGTTTGTAGATGAAAAGAAGTTCTGTAACGCTCGAAACAATGGGAATGTAGAAACCCCAGCAATGCTAAAAACTAATCTTTCGTTATATAGATAAATTGTCAATTAGAAAAATATTACTGTCGCAATACCATGTGAAATCTAGTAGTTTCAACGAGAAATTTTTTACACAAAATTTGTAATTAGATGATTTTAATCACATGAGGTGAGATCTCTACATGAGAAACATGCAATCCGCAGTACGATCAATTAACGAATTATATATAGTAACATTTAAAGTTGATACTGTTGAATTACTTACAGAAAATGGATGAAAAATGTACCTGACCATTAATGGGATTTGAGCATGATTAGTAGCGGCACAGAGAAACTCATCTCTTATTGACATTCCTATTGGAAATAGTCGAAATATTTAATTCACTTTTCACTAGTCTATAAGATAATAAGTTAAAGACTCGTGCAAACTTTAAATTTAACGCTTTAATGCATGAATTATGCTAGTATGTGCCGAATAATGATTTATGGAGCATTCGAACGATCGGTAACGTAGAAATTTTAATGATCAGGCAATTGATGCATCTTCCAATATCATTGTGATTATATGGTACTTTTCTTTACGATGCATGTTTCGCGATTGTACAGGGTACAATTGCTTGCCACAGCAGTAATTTTACACTTTCTGCTCAAGTCGTAATTTTAATTTACTGCTTGATTAGTCAAATGTTACATACATCCCCGTTTAATTGTGAGTACAGTGTGAATTTAAAATATTTAATGAAGTGTTTTAACTAATATTTTTGTGAATTATTCGACTAAATGTGTGGAAATAGAATAGTTAAAATGAATAGTCATCACTACCAACCTACTTAAATAAAATATTCCTGACTTTGAATTCGGCACTGCGTAATAATTCTGAGGTTCTGGATAGTTGGTTAGGCATAATAATTATCTAGAATCCAATTGCAATCGATAAATGATAAATATCATCCTTTTTTAAAGATATTATATGAACGCAAGAAATCTGGAAGCGCCGTGTCGAGGTTTCGAGAATTCGTGTTTCGAGGTTGGAAGCCGTGGGCGCCAGTAGATTGCCGTGAGTGCTCAGCACTTCGAGTAGCCTAGAGGAGCCGTACTGTTTATTTTTCCTTGAGAGGCTAGAATGGCAAGTTAGATAGAAAAGCCTAGTGCGAGCAGCCTAGAGGAGCCATGCCGTTTGTTTTTCCTTGAGAGGTTAGAATGGCAAATTATATAGAAAATTAGAATTTGGTATTAAATGTTTTTATTAATAACTAAGTCCGCTATGTGAGCATATTTATTATTACGAAGCGTCCGATATTAACTGACCCAAAGTATGAATTCTTATCAAACATATTTGATTTAAAATGTTATCGTTTGATAAATTATATGTATATTCCGAGAGAATAAAAATATGAATACTGTATACTTGTTTGATTCGAAATATGCGCGCTTCGCGTTTACCGCTTGTGCTGCTCTCGTAGAAATGCAGAAATGCATATTTATCGCGATTTCTCTGCAATTTCCCTTATAATCGTAATTTTTTTGCCTAGTAATGATCCTCATACTCTAGTGTATATAATATCTGCTTTTCGTAATTCTGTCATTAATCTGTCATAAATGTGACCGACGATCCCTCACCCCATATGACCCATTCGTTTTCGTGATAATTGGCGTCAACTTGCGCAATTAATATCTGGAAAAAGACTATTAAATTCGGATTCGATCTTTTTCGAGTCGACGCAGAAACTTTAAATCTACAAACTATATAAATTTCAGAAACCTGCCATAATTATCAACAACCTTAAATTGTGATACGTTTCGTCCATTATTTGAATTCGATTACATTTTTTTAGGAATTCAGTAAAACTAACTATTTTTGTATATGCAAGTATTGAAGGTTTATAAATTGAGCTGGCGGCTCTGATAGATGACCGCTATGAGTTACCAACAATGAATTACTTCTGAATTACGAGAAATCAGTTGTTTATTTTTTTTTTCAACTACTGAAGAACATCACTTTAGTGTTCCCCTCCGATTTCGATGAAACTCAATTATGTTGTAAGGTTTGAAAAACTAAGAGACTCGTATTTCTTTTTATCGGCGGAAAAACGGTTTTAGGGGGTGAAATCAACCCCCAAAGTTCGGCATGTCGAGGGGTGATAATGCAGTTTCACCTAGAAGGGGTCGACCGATTTCAAGGAAACAAAAACTAAAACGTTTCTCATCACATGTAATGAAAATTTCACCTAGACATTAAAAAGCAATTTTCACATATACATTAATAAAACTGGTACTATGGTTAAGTTATGTTAAATTAATTGATATTCAAACCTTAAATAAATTTAAAGACAAACTCGAGCAGGTCGTTTACCCCCTTAAAACCAGTATTTAAATATCAATTAATTTAATTGTCCCCCCCACTCTCAAGGCTTCCGTCTAGAGGCAAGTAAGCTAGCAACTACACCGTAGTACCGGTTTTTATTAATCTATATGTGAAATTTCTTTTTAATGGCTTTGTGTACTTTTCATTACTCGTAATGAGAAACATTTTAGGTTTTGTTTCATTGAAATCGGTCCAGTCCTTCTAGGTGAAACTGAATTATCACCCCTCGACATGCCGAACTTTGGGGGTTGATTTCACCCCCTAAAACCGTTTTTCCGCCGAAAAAAAAATACGTGTCTCTTAATTTTTCAAGCGCTACAACATAGTTGAGTTTCATCCAAATCGGAGGGGGACACTAAAGTGATGTTCCTTGTAAGTTTGAGGTGGAAAATAAGATTAATATTTCGGCTCAGAAACTTACTCCAATCTATCTACTTATATGATTTAGAATTGATGACGTGTGATATGATTACATTCAGTGTTAATGCTATGATACATTACATTAAAAATCTTCAAGCATCATTTAATAACTTATCGGTTGATGTAATTACCTATTTGTGCTGATATCTTTGTTCTTCTTAATTTATAACTATTTTAGTATAAAATTGCGTAGTTACATAGACAATTAAAACATAAGCATACATAAGCAAACAAATTTCTGTTTTTTGATTTTTACATAACGTCAATTCGGCATATCTAATTTGGGAAATAATCCTTTACAATTAACTGTTCCCACGATTAAGTACTGTTATATCATGTGAGAAAGTGCTTCCATACCGAGAACATTTTTTGATTCAGCGTGGTCACATATTGCGCCATTACTTAAGAATTTGGAGAAAAGTGTATGTATGCAATGCCAAATATGAAAAGTGAGAATGTATGCCATGTCAGGTACTTTTTCCCTATTGAGTATTGAAATCTTTGTTCAACGCAAAAAGTCCCTTTTTTCTGGTTACTTCTCTAGATCAAAACAATTCTCAACAAGAGACCAAAGTACTTTTATGCATTCAAATTCGTTCTGCTGTAGTGACGACATGTATATTATACTTATTAGCGTTATTTAACTCTATCATTTAAGTCCATTTAGGTATACAGGGTAGGACGAAAGTAATGGTACAGCCGAGAAGGTGTTCTCATAGGAAAGTAAATCGAAATTGCAAAATAAGTTTTTTCTCTAATACGAGGCTTCACTTTTAATAAAATTGACTGTAAAAATCTGAACTGAAAAAACTCGATCGACATTTTCAACAATACGTAAATTAATAAAATACATTGTTTTTGCGATTGAAATATCGATTGAATATTTTAAGCTACCTTAACTTGTAATATTGGATACAAATATGGAAAAAAACAGTGCCCCTAGCGAAATCCTTTAAGTCGAGTATCAGTCAAGTTGACGTATACCCGCTGGATTTTTAAAGTCGTTTTTCTTAAAAATGAAGTCTCGTAAAGAAAAAAAAAATGTATTCTGCAATTTAGATTTACTTTTTCATGAAGAATTACCTCCTTTTCGATTGTATCATGATTTCTGCCCACTTTGTACGTCTTTGCACGTCAGAATATCTGCCTTTCTTACTAATTTTTACTTTTGTTTTTCTTTTTCCTTTGACTTATTTCTGCTTTTGCCCAGTTTTCCTCTTTATTATAATTCTATATTCTTTTTGCCATTGGCATTCATTTCCCGTCCCGTTCATGATCTGAATAGAGAAAATAAAAATTAAAGTATTACTCTATAATCCTAAAGAGTTTCTTGCTAGATTGCAGTAATCTACGTAGGCATACACATAGTAGGGTTTTCAAAAAATTGCTATACCTAGTGAGTAAGACTGCATTCTGTATGAAAAATGGATAAACCTTTTTTATTCGAAAACGTTCTTAGGTGTATATTCAGAATCTTCGTTTCAGAATTCGCTTAATGAGACTTTAATTAAATGATATTCTGATGTTTGAAAGATGACCTATATTCAGAGTCTTCTTTTAAGCGACAGTTAACTAAAGGCACTCCGATGGAGAAATCGATATGGCAGTACCACACGTTAGAGTTCAGTTGCCGTAGCAACGGTAAAACAAGTTTCTGCGCATGCTCAAAGCGCATCATTGGCTTGGTAAAATTTCAAGCTGTTGTCAAAATAAAAATAAGCATTGAAAGAACAACTTTGATCTTAACAAATACAATTACCATGATAAAATATGCAGATCTCTGGCATTTTTAGTTTAAAGATGGCGCAAGCAAAAAAGTCCTGAAACTTCATGTTTCGTGCCGTATATCTGTCTCTTTGAGCTCTGGGCGAGTCACTCAACCAATCTGATTACTATTTAGAAAAATTCAATGTGAATTTATCGGTAATACTTATTTGCAAATATCTAACATCCATGAAATTATTTTCCTTTTTGTATCGGCGAATACATAGCGTTCGATCGCATGGTTAAGGTCATGCTTCAAGGCAAATCTGTGTACCTTGACATTTTCACATATGACTACTCTACGATCATTTTAGATAGTAATTTTTACAGAAGAAATGAACAAATTTCGGTTTAACAAGTTAAGTCTTGTACATTTTATAAGTGCAAAATGAAGAAATCCTATAATTGAAAAGAAAATTTGTATGCGGACTACTGTAATCGATCACAGCATTCAGGTGTTAAGCTACCCTAATCTTACTTAATGATCTTACCTAACGTTACTTAACCTTTAAAACTCGAATATAGTATTAAATTGTTGTTTCGGACTCACTCATCAAGGATATTTTTATAAGTAAAACGCCATATTTTATATAGTTTATTATTATAATTTTATGTATAATTTTTTTATAATAAAATGTTTCAAGATCTTTTGGTCAAAACGTAGAATAAATAGATGATTTTATGAACGATATACAGGGTATTCACCGAAATAGGAAGTCTATTTTTATGATGCTAGGCGCACCACTGTAAAAGCATTCTGAAGATTTCTATTCCTGAGGGATCGATGTTAATTGAATTGAATTGAAGGCATACATCACGTTTCTTGGGAGCACAAAGTTGATTCTTTTTTTTAACACATATGTTGAAAGTAAAATATCCTAGGAGTATATCGTACAAGTTTGAAGTAAATATTCGAAAAATCGGTAAATTGACATTAAGTATCAAAAAGAAACTTCCTTCTAAGCTCTTTCTTTATAAGCTTTGATCGCGTTTTTCTTGAAACGGCATTTCTTGAAAACTATTGAAGATATCAATTTCAAATTTGGCATGCATTTATAAAAGTGATCCCCTTATCATGTGAACTATAATAAAAATTGATAGTTCAGGACTTTTTTGTTTATAAGAGAAAAATAACAGCTACAAAATCAACACATTTTTTGTGTTCCATTTTGTAAAATTTTTGTTCTTTTCAATTTATTCTAATTCACAGGACATTATACTATCATAGATTAAGAATTTCTTTGGTTTTTTATTTCAGAAATCTGAGACATTGTGAAACAGTGATGTCAGGGGAAAAATTTTTTTGCACTACTAAGGCATTGTCTTGTCATATAATAAATAATTTATATAGTTACTTGACAAAAATCATGAATCATCTTTAATAATTAATATATATATATACACATCAAATCCCAAATTAAAATAACAAATAGCTTTTTGTAAAACAAAATCCCAAGAAAATGCGTTTTCATACGGAAGAAAGAAATGCCTCAAACACTCTCATATGATATATAATTGAGGGCTTCTTAGATCTTACAGACAATATTAATGTCCATCGTCTTTTTGACCCTTATTTTAATAATTTATATATAAATAAACCTAATACGTCAAATAGTGTCACACGTAAGAGGTAGCGCGATATCGCAAATATCTACGAATTTCGTGTAGAGATTCGACTATATGTATATCCATTAGAAATTGAATATTTGCTTCGGTATGTATGTCGAATGATTTAGAAATTAGTATAAGGCTTAATGAAAAGAACTTTGAATTATTAATAGTCTTGTCATGTAAGTGAAAATGTCTTACGTGTTCCTTGCGTGTACACACGTAGATGTACACGAATGACGGTTAGCTGAAAAATATATACTTCTGTGCGCGTGTACGGAACCTTACGGACTCAATTTCTTACCGCAAACGTTTTATTAAACCTACTTGCAGAATAAACATTTTACTTCAAAAATATTTTTTTTTAAGATTGACCCCTAATAATAATCGTTAGGAGGACTAACACTGTGACAGTTCTTTAACTTCACTTAATATAAATTTTTCCTGTTTCTAGAAATTATAATCTGTCATGATTCAAAGCATTTGTGTCTATTAGTACATATGTATAATAATCTCGCTGCCTACACTACTGAGCAGTTGCCTAACTGTCATTACACTTTACAATTAGTAAAGATACTTAAGTATAATGAATAAAAATAAAAAAATATTTGTTGGTATGGTTATTTTCTAATGTCAGGAAAGAGGGATTTCGTAATGTAAATAATTAAAATACAACTCATAATGATACTAAATATGTTATTAGACATACATGAATTACTAACATAGCCGCGACCACGCGAGAGATAGAGTGGCACGTAAGTGGCTGCGACACCGGGATAGAAAGACAACACTGCGTAGGAGGTCCTCCTGTCCTTGTCTAATCACAATGGCCACAATAACTCAACAGTTTCAGCGTACTGGATTCAGTGCGTCTATTATGTGTGGTTGGTATTCGAGATGCCCAGTTAGCCAAAGGTAGAGACGAACCATATGCTGTTGTCTCGTTTTATTACGGTGTCGCTTTCTCCGCCCACTCCTTTGGTCTATTCTTGTGTCTATGATTAGGTACTAATTCTCTTGCAATAAGTATAGATACTTACTATGCCGTATTTTGTCACTCATCTATTTTTTTTTAATTATTAAATTAGTCAGACAAAGGCAAATTGCATTTACAATACGTCAATACAATTTGGAGTTTGAATTCTTACCCGTATCGTCGGATAGAAGACATAAACCATACAATAGATATAGATTAGGTAAAACATATTTTTATTCAATCTCAGTGACCTTGGATAAATAGTCTACTCTCATGGTAATACTTTTTCCTACGTTATCAGCAGAACTGAGTATAAAGCGTCCCTCTATGTTTATAACCTTTTTATTCTTCTTTTCACAACTACGTAGCTGTGATAGGTAGAGGCAATTAATTAAAGAATTGGAACAAGGAATGTTTTTTAGAAAATAGATCTATAGGCAATCTTTTATTCTATTAAAATATTTCAGACTCTTTTAATCCTTCTGTTTTATAGAAACATATTCTTTTCTAACTTGTCTATGGGCTAAGAAAAATTTTTAAAAGCAACTGCTACAGCGAGAAGGAACCGTATTTATAGTCATTGATTTTGTTGCTTTAAGCAGTAAATAATAGATCTGATGATGCAGCAGTTTTAATAACCGATCTAATTCCTGGATGGCGACACTGAGAATGTTTCACTAGTAATACTATACTAGGGTAATACAAGCGTAGATTTAAATGGTAAATAGACCGGATATCTTAAGGGACATGGTGACACAAGCTTGGGTGTCGCGAACACCTATAAATGGACTTTATCCATTGAAATGCTACATACATATGTATATTCCACATGTCAGAATCGCGAGGCATCAGAATACACAGGCATATGTAGTCTATTTACAATATATTCAGCCAAAAATACAAGGGATATCATGGTAATACATTACATAATACACGTGTAATTGCCAAGTTATATTTAATAACTATACAACTATACATTGACAATATTGCACCGAACATTGAGACATGACAGCATGAACCATCCGGTTACATCTTATACATTCGTCTTCGTAGAAAAAAATTAACTATACAAGCGGGAACTTTGAAACCGAAAGTGTTGTATATCTGCAAATCCTACTGTATCATAATCAAAATTTAATTTGTTGTATAAATTTTAACGTACGAAGTATCGAATGTAGACACATATGACCATACACCTTCTACATTAAAAAGTACGAGTTTAAAAAAATAAAAAGTAGCTACATTGTGAGATTTTAATAACATATTTTGAAATTATTAGCGAGATAATAGAATATTGAGACTTTTGCTCTAATTATTTTCAGTTTCTCACTGTAATATTCCATTCTCAAGTACTTGAATAGTATCGATTTGTTGCTTGCAATAGGCTATGAATAAAATCAAGTACTGTCAGACAATCAGATGAAGCACTCCTGCTTAAATATCCAATTAAAGTCTATAGATATCAGATTTAATAATAATCGAATTTAATATCGGCAATTGGAGATATTCTGATTGAAAATAATTCTGGATTAAGAGGTTATCATATCTAATATAGTTTTATTGGCGATCAAAATTAATGGGAATTTAATTATTCTTTTCTGCACGTATTGTCACTAAATGCTTCCATAGAGGATAAACAGTCATAGATAATAATTAATCTGGGTTTGATACGTGAATCCTAGCATGTGTGAACATTTGTAAATTACGTCGCGTGTAACGGGCACATCTTGCGCATGACGTATCAGCGATGCTTTCAATGTAGAACCGAATGCACACCTATATACACGTACGTATCGCGAAAATTGTAACACTTCGATGCAACCTAGATGACCATACCAAGAAGGAAAATAGTGCTTCCGCTCTGCATACGCGATTTATCATAATATTCGACACGTTCAAATATTATACACGTGTGCACTTGTGCCTATATCACATAGCTACTTAAAAGGATTGTGAAACTTAAGCAGCAGTCTTGAATTACCAATCATGAAAACGACTAATATTTATTTAGTGAATATTCTGCTTCAAATATACCCGTCAACGTATTCTGCATAGTTATGAAGAATTCGTACACCACTTTCGGAGCTATAAATAAAGTATTCAAAAAGTAATCCGACAGAAATATTTTTACGTATATTAGATTCAGGTAGGAGTGTTTGAATTAAATTGTTCATTTAATTTCACTTTTATTCCGGATTTCTTTCTTGAAAAGTGATATTCAAAAACCAACCTCACAGCATATGTAAGTTAATACGTACAACCGAAGAGTATATCTATCAAATTAATGTAATTTCCGTTTTTGGCAAATGACAATTTAAGAAGCTCCAATTTTGTCAGCGACCCTCACCTATTTTTATTTTGAGCATTTTAAGAATACGAAAGTATGCTATATTTTCTTCGTCATTTTCTGTTAAATAATGGTTAATATATTCTGGAATATATCGAATTATGTATCAATAAACTCAAGAATTAACTATAATTCGTACGATAGGTAAGGTGGGTACACTACAGAATTCAACAGCTGAGTAATTGGTCATATGACCGCACCCAGCAATGGACATTCTAATTGGTCTGTCATTAGTAGTAGTTAAGCGTGATATCGTGGCTCTTATTTAACTTTCATATACGAAACTTGAATATTAAAAAATAATTCTTAAGTCATCACTACCCTACATATTAGGTAGATTTTAAACGATACAATTCATTGCGAATTATTACAAGGATTATTTTATGAAAGTAGTATATAGATAGAATAAATGATATCAAATAATTAGTATCATTAATATCAGCGTTAGTATTATGAGGATAATCGTATTCTATCACACAATTGGCTTTTAGCATAATCTATTTACCGTCAAGCGTCCTTAAAAATTTAAATGGTTCATGTATTTTATTATGAAAACCTCGATAATACTTTTGCCAGATGTTCAGACTAAATTAATTAATGGCAGTGCTTCCCACTTTATACCGGCAGAAGAAGATGTAACCATGAATCCGCAACAGCCTAGATATCCACTTCTCAGTTACTTTTATCCCAGCACGTTTCCTAAACGTCCGACTACCAATCAGAGCACGAATATATAATATTTACCATTAAGTTTATATAGGAATAAATAATGTATAGTATATATTGCACGAATAATGTAAATAATAAAATATTACTATATAATTATTATTTGTGCGTATGATTTAAATAATATACAATTAAATGCAGTGTAGTAATATAGGTATATGTGTCTATGAGTATCAGCAATGATAGAAAGTGTAATATATCAAAACTTTTAATTTGATTAAATTTGTATTTCGCTAATTATGCTATTATAATGATATTATTCGGGGTTGCGATTTGACCTTAATAAAATATAAATTTAACAATTATTTATAGACTTTGGTCCACTTGTGCTGTCCAATCCAATTCTAAATTGTCCGTGAAAAGCGATAGTCAAACTTGACCGATTGCCCTTCATCTTTTGAGTAGGTAAAAGCGAGCCGAATTGATTCACTGGGAATTGTCAATCAGCGGTATTTGACATTCTACTAATAAAACTACCCATTTTACTCATATATTGGAGTTTCTCTCTCAATATTTGTTCTGAGTATCGCAATCTTTGTTTTTTAGAAAATAACTTTATTTATAGTCGGTTTGAGACTAAAATCGCTAGAAATGACAAACGAGAACACGTGTTTCGTGCTAGGGACTCTCGTAGCAAAATTTCCCAATTGCCAATGTTCTTTTCCTGAAGGTAATGAATGTTTTCCCATTGATTTCCATTGATTTACCACACACTATCTTTGATAAAAAATAAATGGAAAATTTTACTGCGGCCCTCATTTTTCTATCTGTCACTTTAAGCTATTTTAGTTATGGACATATTGTATATAGGTTACTAAAATGGGAATAAGAATTGTCCAATGAAAACCTGTTTAAGTATAATATAGGTGTATGGATTGAAACATATTAGAAAATAGTTTGACATCATTTTACTTAATTCTTATTATGTGGCATATTTTCAAATCTAAAGCAATGAATGTTCCACTGTGTTAAATAATGTATTAAAAAAGCCATGGGTAACTTAATGGGGATTTTATTATTATTCATTCTTTAGAATATTATATTAATTGTATAGATCTAGTATCGTAAGAGAGAAGTTATACATATCTATTACAAAAATAAATCTATTTAAATAAATTGACATACTCCTCCATATAAATATCTTGAAAACTAATATATCAATATTACTTTACATATGAAATGTATGTGTAATTTAAATTCGTTTCATTGATCAATTAGTGTCAATTGTTAAAAATTATCATAGAGATGCTTTTAAGCAAACTCAAGTATAACTTTGTATGTACTCTGTGATTGACAGCAATTGTTCTCACAATTTGATGTTTCATACTATAATATTTACTAACTGTGCTGCAATAGAATGTTGCAGATATCAATCCCTAACCTGTGTAAATTATTTATGTCGCAAAATATAATAGTGTGCCGCAATAAGTACGACAAAACCAACATTTTTATAACCGAGGACTTTTTTGCAGCAACCTAGAGAAGATGGCCCTTCGAAGAAGAATTTATCGCACAGTATGATGTACATAAATAGATATACATATAGACCACATCGCTATATAACAAAAATTACTACTCCAAAATCAAGAATTGCATAAAAAAAATTGAATTACCATGTTTATAATGTAAAGTAAATAAGAAACAAATTGTTATAAGTTTGCACTTTGATACTTACATTAGGAAACTCGTACTACTTGTATATATATCACACACACATATTCATATATGTCGAGTTTCACACACAAAATAAATGCGTTAATAATTCGAAAAACAACAATCTAAGAAGATCTACTTCAGAATCGTTTAATGAATCGATACCAAATTCTATCTGTACGAGATTCGAATGCTCCCGACTTTAAGATCATTTGGTACGCGACTCCGCAGAAATACTGATCGCAGATCCTGCAACTAGTCGGCATTGGGCCCAAACGTTTCGCCTTTCCAACCAACAGCTTGTTTCCCCTCTCGAACGATGAATTCAAAAGAAAGTAGGCTTCACGTGACTACGTTCTACCTTCCAGCCATCGCTCCCATCATGTAACCTCATCGTTAAGTTTTCTTCATTCTCCTCAATTTCAACTTCGTTCTTTCGCTTATTTTTCAACGATTCAATGTTCGCTTACGAATTACTTACAGGATAATATGAACTATTTATATTTTACGATAGACATTGACCAATTTTTGTTTAGGGTATATATAGAATATCGTCATGATTTAGTAACAATATTTATTGGTGAAAATTTGTATATATAGTTTTTTCAAAATACGCATTCATATTATATTTCATTTTTTGTGATTTCTAATTATTTATTATATTATCTAAAGTTGATCTTACACGTACTATAATACCATGAAAGCTTTCTTGCATTTGTAGCTCATTTAAAATAAGTAGGAGACAATGCATTAAATATATACATAATTATTGTATAAAAAGTGATAAGATATAGATTGATACCACTTCTTTGACAGAATATCTTGACTCGCTTAATGTTACGCTTCAAGCCAATCACAATTCAAATACCTATGGATAATATACACATGCACTATACATACGATCAGAATTTACGGTCGAATCATCTGGTAGATACGAGAAGGCTCAGTTATGACATAATGACTTAAGAAAGTTTCAGATGTTAATATAAATTCTAGAAGAGAAGTAGACCAACCGGTAGTGACGTTACATGCTTTATGAACATAATTCTGCCTGTGTACGTATTTGTGTTTACAAATGTGTACGATCCAATAATGTTAAATATATATAATTCTAATTTATGTAGCACTGCTATTTATACTTTATGTCATATAGGAAAAGTAAAAATTCTCATCACGCTGATATTTATTGTAAATTTTTAATGTAAGTAAATACATACTTTATACTATAAAATTATTTTTATTAACTGATAATGAATATAATTATTCATCAAAATTATCGGTGATTATCACAATTTCTTAGTTTTCCTAATACTTAAGTATTCGTGTTCATCGTGAGATCTTTAAGTGTGCCACTAGAAACTATAACCATCAGGACTCACATCTGAAAAAATCGTATTAATATATACAAAAAAATCTTAAGCTTCAAACTATAGTCATCATATTTTGCCGTAGTCTTTTTGTTGGCATTTTATATTCAACTAAAGCTCGATCATAATAAGTATGCAGAAACATATCTTTTTTTTGGGTAAAGTCAGGTCCCACAGACCCCAAGTGAATATCTAAAAGCTAAAAGAGAAGAAACGCTATGTCACGGAAAACTTGTTCAACCACGTCTAAGTGCCTTGATTAGCATTTCAAATTATTTAAACTTTGTATCATACGAATACCAGTTGATAAATATCGTAGCGATGGAGAGTGATGGGGGAGAGGGGAGATTCATTTAGACATACCACACTGCATCTAAACCAATTAACTATAGTTTAACCTGCATGTAAATAGTATCTAAGTGTTTACAGAAGTAATAAAAATATAGGTATGTGTGCCAAATTGAAATTTATATCTCTTCCTCTGATTCTTACTATCGATGACTCTTCAGTAATTTCTTATCACGGCTAACTAATACTTGTGATAAATGATGATATATTATAGAATATGTTAATTAAATGAGTATAAAGTAATGTTTTTCCTTAATTTTAACTTAATAGTTTTAGTTTGTACGTGCAGATAAATAATATGATAAATTTCTAGACTTTCGAAAATATATATATATCCGGTTTACATAGATGGTAAGATTTAGCATGCTGTGCGGTATGTAGTGCAACCATGCATATATGTATATACGTCCCACCATTGAAAAACTTGACAACCATGGTTTTCGACCAAGTACTATCTAATGACAGTCGACATCTATGAATTAATCACTTACTTTTTTTTTAGTATTTATATGGTACTAAAACTGCATAAAACGTAATTATCGCGTAACTGTTAATCTAAAACTATTTCGAACATACTAAAAATACCGTGAATGTGTTTAAGATTTTGATCTAATTTTTGCTATTCCTTTTTCCACGAGATTCGAAATTAAGTTTTCCAAATTTTATTTGGTTTTACATAAATTGTTATTAGACATGTATCAAATTTAAAAAAAAAGTTTAATTAGCAATAATAATTCTTGTTATTCTCATTATTATTTCACGTCTGTTATTTACAAATACAATAAATTATATTTCCGGATATATAAATAAACTGAAAAGTTATATAACGGTATATATATATATATATCCTATATATATTTCCTATATATATAGGAAAATATCGTATTGAAGATTTACAAACTTTCTACGAACTACTTCGATTATGCTTTGTTATAGCACATTCTAGAAGCATTACAAGGAACTGCATTTCTTTATTTTAAGGGTTAATAAAATATTATTTTGTACTGGCAGCTATATTATCTTAAATTACGTATCATTTTTTACATCATTGTTTTCCATGGAAAGGATATAAAATATTTTGCTTTTCCATCATATAATAATAACTCTACGTAGTAAAGCATTTTAATTTATACATATTTAACAAATTTCATTTGAATCATGTTTAAAAAAGTTATTTGACTTCTTTCTTTTAATTAAATAACTTGTTCTTTTTTTCCTATAATTATAGTAAGTTCAAACAACCCTACACGATATATATAACAATCTATGGTTATATCAAGAACATTCTATGCAGAATCTGTAAATTTTTTCACTTTAAATTTCGTATAGTTTATAGCATAGAACCAAGGTATGATTAATTCAATAACATATCAGATACGTGTAGTCTATATTTACATATATAATGTGGGTCAACGGTCCATCTTCGTCAGAATAACTTAAATATTGAGCCATCGTGGATTTAAACCATTCAATTTTCTAGTATTGCTTAATTTTGATTTGTTGCGGGTCAAGAATTTTTCCTAGAAATTCTAGGGCAAACCATAGATTGATATCTATTGACTTCTAATTTAGGTCGTCATTTTCGTCGCACGAAACTCTTACTTACTTTTACATATTCATGTTACACACCTGGTTGAACGTGACAACAAATTTTATGCGTTCCCATTAGAATTTCTACACGGATATATAATTTACTACATAGATGTTGAAACGCTCAATTTTAAACAGTTTTGCAATACACATCATGTACATTTAATTCAAGTACAAATATTATTACTCCAAGGAGTGTAATACATATCGATGAAAAATTTGTGTTTATGTAATGATAAGTTTCATGTATTATATTATTAAGATCTTATATAAAGACTAGCGATTTTGCCACATATTCTCAATTTTATGTTAATAAATATGGAAAACAGAATAATAAGAGTGGCATACGTAGTAATTATGTATTTCGAGATTGTCTAAATTTTTTATTCAATATTAATTACATTCTTAGTTAATTTTACAAGACTAGTGATTAAAAATTCACTGCATACTTTTCACATAATTTACATAGCTGCTATGTATTCCCTTTAAACTAATGGTGGTAATGTAGATCGATCTGAGTACATCCACATCATTATGATACGAAAAACTCATGTAACTTCGGGTATCGAGAACATGTAACAACTAAACCTTCATAATCTATCATTTATTAATGGTAAGCTTTCGCTTCGAGTCTCACTTCAACATTATCGAAGTACTCATTCCAATTTTTTTTAAATAACTAAATGGACTGCTGGCCCAGATTATCTCATAAACCACGAACGGGGCAGCGACAATCTTTGCGACAAATCTGTAAGTGATCTGATCTTTGTAACAATTCTGTAAGTGATTCCAGTTTTTTGCATTTAGAAAATTAAAACTTAATGACTATAAATACGTGTAAAAGAGAATAGATTAAAAATATTTAGTTTGATTTAGTTTGCAAATAAAGCAAATTTAACATTTTAAATAATATCTAAAGTTTAGTAAAAGAAAATATTAATGTAATTTGGAAAATAATAATAAGTAATGTTATTAGGTAATGATATTAGGATTTAACATCGATGACTCTGACATCTGGTGGCAGAAAAGAGAAGTGTTGGAAAAGACTTTGGGGCTATACTTTTCGTGCATGCTATGAAGATTTCACATATGTATAGCGGATTTTTAAGAGGTCCTGCCTTTATGTAATATGCCAATAGGAATTATAAGGTTGTAGAATTTCTATGAAAATTATCACGTAATATACCAACTTTGTGGCTTATACTTAAACAAACCGGATGTGAAATATACTGTCTCGGTGCTAATAACTTCCCCAGTGATCTTCCTTGTCACGTACTTTTAGCACGATGAATGTATATATCTACATATACATTTTCACTAGGCATCACTACTCCAAATTGATTTCTCCTTTATTGATCGTTTTTAAAACAGCACGACCCTAAACACATCGAACAAATTTTCAACTACGACTTTGATAATTTTTATTGATGATATAGAGAATAAAAAATGTTAATTACAGTACATGTCACATACCTGTAAGATTATTATTAAAACGTCTTTATACAATTCTACAATCGTAATTTACTAAAAGACTCTAAATTTAAAGTGACAGTTATTTCAACTTAAGAGTTTGAGTTGAAAAATAACTATACGTTGTGACGTGGCATTTCGAGATGCTCGCCACAAAACGTAACATTCTACGATTTCCGGCTACATCATGGAGCCTTATGCGTGGTGAAGAGATTTCTTGGCGTTGGACTGTATATTATTAGTTAAATTTATACTTATTTCCCTCGTGGGAATGTTTTTTTGTGTTTTATATTTTTCAAGCGGATCCGAAAGAATCCTGTTTAAATTTGAATACTAGGGGCCCCGAGAGTGCCAACTACGGCCTGGCGGAGCGCGCTGGCGAGGCGACCCGACAGCCACACCGGAGCATACACCCTAAGACGCCAGCTACGCGGGACATTCCACGAGCGTCTCATCGATCCAGAGGGCATACGAAAGTTACAGTAACGGCCTGGAGCCGTCCATCGGGGGAGCAGAGATGGATCTGATTCCCACCTCCCGAAAATATCACTGCAGTCATCCCAAACACGAAAGATGCTAGGATCTACTTTACCTGGATTTAAGAAAACAATTGAAGACTGCGAGTGCTGTGACGAATTAGCCTAAAGGATGTATTCCAGCACGCCTCTTGGGAAGTTTCCTGATTTACCAAATTCGTATCGTCAATATAATCGTAGCATCACTCACGGTGTGGCCGAGCCTAGGAACAGATGTGTATTCGTCTGGTAAATTTTTCATAGTTTCGTATTGTTTTGTTCTAGTTTTGTCTGATTTGTATACTCTTGTATAGTCTACCGTGCCGTTTTGCGATCGCTTGAGAGATCCAGTATCAAAGATCTTGTGTCCTGAGGATAACTGGAGCGACTAGGAAGGCGATGAGTGACGCTTTTGTGATTTTACCATATTTACGTTAATAAGAGATAGACCATGTCGCAGTGTCGTGCCTCACGCATTCCCGATCATTATTGTATCCGCGGATTGCTAATCAATGGCGCTCTGGACGTTCGGTGATATTTAATATCGTTTATGAATCGAATTTTGGTTTTTCGTTACCGCTTATACAGTCCACGCCTCGCGGACTCGTTTCATTAGAGCAAGGGTATCGTGACTCCATTAGCACTCGTTAACGTTAAATTTTATAGAATATTCTTTTGCTTGTATATTCTGTGAAGAATATTTTATATAGTATACTTCCTTATCGTATCGACTACGATATATTTTTGTAGAATATTAAGGTTTTACAAATTTGTGGATATTATTTTGCCAATAGATCTTCGGGACCGTCGGCTTAATAATTCCCTTGGGGGATCTACGGTCCTGTTCTATGTAAAGCTCGTGTATTTTGCTCAAGAACCGTTTTTCCATCTCTTTTTCTTGTTTTATTTAATAAATCGGGCCAGATTGTGGTTCCGTATTTAATTTTGAAAACTTTAATATTTGTTCGTTGTAGTTATTAGAATGAACTTGCCCAGTTTTCAGATTTTTATTATTCTCTCCCAGACTCAGAACCCCACCGCATAAAAGCTGGCCAGGGTGTGCTTAGGAGACAGCGGCGTAACTCTGGTTATACCTGGCGCCCAATAACTTAGTACTTATTTAATTATTTCTTGCGACGGCATTTATTTATGCAATACTGTCAAAAATTGTCGTTACAACGTATACATTTAAACGGATTTGAAAACAGTTAGCTTTACGAAGTAATATGTCTTAATTACAGGTAAAGAAGTGTCAGGATTTCAGCCACAAGAGGGACTAGGAGAATCTACAGGTCATTACAAAATTGTAGTCAAAGTTGAGCCTCTTGATTAAATCTCGCCAATGTTATGACGACATATCGACTTGCATGATAAAATCCAAATCCCCATATTTCTATTCTGGCTTTAGTTGCCATAACTGTCTATAGATCAGTTGAACTTGTAATGTTTAGAATAGGTTGTAGCCATGGAAACAATCGGACTGCGCAGCCTTCTCTGATAATTAAGTAAAACAAAATTAATTTATTTTATTTAAGGATGAACTAAATTTCGAATTTTTTATCAACTGTGATTACAATTGATATAAAGTATGAATCCTTTAACATCATATCTGCATATTGATACGATTAACCTCTTAACTTAAAAATTCGAGAAAACTCGGAATTTTAATTTTTATATAAATTTAAAAGCCCGAGTATACTCGGGGTTTTAATATAACTTTCTTTCAAAATTCTTTATATATACCTTTTAAGTGAATAATTTGTCAAATTACTGTTAGCAATGACCTATATTTACAATAAAGTTTAAAATTCAGCAATAAAACAATTGGAAATTTTGGACACACTTTTACAAAATGGTTGTTAAGTTAAGAGGTTAAATGATAGTCAGAGTGTGTAGATGTGTAGGAGAGAATGGAATAACCACGAACGCGGGGTAATCCCAAACACAGGTCTTATGATATATTGGTAACAAGAAAGCTGATATTTATTTCGAAACAAATGTTTCGCACACTGTTTAAAGTAAATATAAATGATTCTTTTTTTCCATCTGCAAATAAATTTTTTTCAAATTAAATTACATGTAATTATTGTTGTGATAAAATTGAGATTTACTAGAACTGAAATAAGTATAATTTAAACTATATTTTATGACCGCAGTATTGTCTGTTGCCTAGATTTAACCTCTGAAAATATTCATGTTTTATTTTTTTATCCCGTGAAGTAATGACGAACGAATCAGATGGGGCAATCTCAAACGTTCGTGATTACCCGTCGCCAATATTTTTTTGATGTTTTTAACTTCAATATTGAATTAATTGTTTCAGATGGCAAGAAATTACAAACAAAAGATGGGAAAAAACATAACACAGAGAATTTACAAATAGCTATAAGCGATGTGAGGAGTAAAATATTAACATTAGGAAATGCAGCTGTTGTTTATTCTGTATCAAAAACAGCTATATTTTACTATTTGAAAAAGACTGTAATTAAGGAATCAAAATGTAGAAGAGAAGCTATACTTTTCATGCACAAGAGAAAAATTTGGAAGAATATACTATAAAATATAGCAGACTTATATACTGTTCGTGATTACCCCACAGCTGTAGTAATTCATGAATATCTGAGAATTTGTTTCCTGATTAAAAGTTTAATTTTTTTAATTTGATTAAAAAATGAAACTTATACTTTATAAATAATAATTTAAATAACACTTTCGATTTATTTGATTTTTTTGCTTAGGTGTTCGCAATCACCCCACTCTCTCCTACATATGTAGAATAAAGGTACAACGGGAACTTATCAAGTGCATTACATATAGCGCAGATTACTATACATGCACGTACGTTTTCACTCGTGTTCAATAATATATAGCTGAATTTGTATGCACAGAGTGAATAGATATTGTTATTTAAAAATGTAAAATAAACGATGTTATCGTTATATTAATGTACCTACATCGTTTAAATTTAATTCACAAATTAATTCAAGAACAGACTATGCTATCGTCAAGTAAAAATTAGTTTATTTGTACCCAATGCTGCTGTTGATGAATATTGCTTAATATCAGAAGGCCAAACGTTATATTTGTATTGTGATCTTCCAAGCCTCAGTTTGCAGCTTCGTAAAACAGACAATTTTCATAATCGCGTTGACAAATTAACTAACTACAAGGACATCGTGGTAGAAATGATTTAAAAACCAAAAAATTTGTAGTCATTTACCATTTAAACTCCAAAAGGTTAAAAACTTGTCATGTTACCTTCTACGATCCGGCTGCGATATCAATTCCATTTAATGGATCCTCTTTTTTTTGCTCACAGCAAAACGAAGCCTCTCAACGTAAAACTGATATGTACTGTAACGTATTTTCTTAACTGCACCGGAGCTGGTGCACCTAATCCGTAAAGGCTGAGAACTGTATCTAGAGGACAATCGGGTGGGCACAGCACTAGGGAACGGCACTACATCTTCGGAACACTCCCAGAAAATCCGAAAGCAACGCGAGAACTGTACAGCGATAATATTGTATACCGTATCGAAACACAGCTAGAAAAAATATCAACAGATACCATGGGAGCGCGAGCCAGTTCGTAACACATCGGTCGGTGCCTCGAGACAGACTGATTTGACAATAGCCAAATTCGAGAACTAATCATTCTGATTGGTCGAGATCCTTATAGCCGATAAC
>JASANN010000203.1:202708-218970 GCA_031762395.1 Calameuta pygmaea | reverse complement strand
AGGCGCCGCCTAAATCTCCTCTCTTACCTCACCGCACAGCGTCCACCGTTGACACCATTAATGCGGTCTAGTGTACACCAGCAGTACCGTCCAAAGCATATATATGGTCCGAAGCATCATGATTACTTCTACAGCTTGTCGCTATGTGGCAGCACCGCTAACGCAGTGTATAACAGCTTCTGTTAAAGCTGTGAAGACACTTTTAAAGCCCGTTTTACAGTGGAACGATGTCAGTAAACGTTTGTCGTATGTCATTTCTACAAGCCAACCGTAGCAACGAAAAAAGTGGAAAAATCATTATAATTGGTATATAAAAATGACTTACGACAAACGTTTACCGACATAGTGCGATTGTAGAACGGGCTTTAATAGTTTGAGTCCGTTTGAGAAAAATCCCCGTACATTTGAACGCTATGGATTAAGGAACGTATGGATACGCTGTGCGCGGGATGGTGCGTTTTTTGTGGATGCCTCAGCGGGGTCTATAATATTGTCAATCATAAAAAGCTGTACTGCTGTGAAAAGATTTAAGAAGGTTTTTATTAAACTCTATGATGCGCAAAATATGTGGAATTTAGAATTTATATATAATTTTCCAATTTTCGTTTGTTTTTCTTTAAAAACCGAGTCCGACGTACGATGTATATCATTGTTTTTTATCTCGCCCCAGAATTGAAATCGAACTTATTTTCACATCTTTTGATAATATTTTCTTATGAAAAACTTCGCTGAGCCCATTACATATTTTATATTTTAGATCTCAAAATAATTATCATAAGAAATTTACAATTGAAACGCGGATGCAAGTAGTAATTAATCGATAAAAACGTAATCGACGCTGAAATTATTTTAACACAATGCTATGTCATAAAATTTTAGTATAGCAAAAAATTATTAATTTCTGAATATCATCGTTTTATTTAGGAGTGCCTCAACGATAGATGCTACTTCTTTGTTTTTTTCCGCTTTGTAAGTTCTCAAGCCTTTCAACCTTTTTTTTCACAAAAAGCTGACTTGCGCGCGCCTTCAACTTCAAATCCAGGTTGAAGGAACTTCGAGAAAAAAATGTGGAAAATCACTAAAAAATATATACGTGTTGCGGAACATTAAAGCAGCACTATAATTATTAAAAATATCAATACGTCTAGCTACGCCACATGATAGGCAACCCTACAGTCATTCCTGTAAGTATGGTCACGTAGTCGGCTGTCCTTAGCAGCTGTATGTATGTACATACATACATGCATACACTGCATGCCTTCTACAGCGCAGGTAATGTCATAGGCACACAAGCGCTCCTGGCGACAAACAGCTTTAGATTTAGGTGCGAAAAATCTGCTTCTTGAGAGCTCAACATGTTCTCACCCAAATATCTCGAAATTGGCTGTATAGCAGTAGTTATCAGTGATATTGTGTAAACTTGCTAGATGTAAACTTTAGCAGCAAGGATCGATTCGAACGATTTTCATGTTTGATAGACTGTACTGCTGATATTCACTTATATTTAATGTATTTTTATAAGAAAAAATTCAAATATTCAGCTCCGTATTTTATCGGAAGGTTTCAATTTTGATTGTAGTTTCTTCGTTTCCAGCTTTCATCCGTGAGACAACTCACACATATAATAGAGAAAGCTTTTATCTATTCCCCTTAGAGGAGATTAATCTGTCATATTCGTTGCTTCCCTTTAAACCTTTCACGCAATTGGTTAATTCTATTTAAATCCTGTTTGGTTAAAACGTAGCCGATGATTTTTTATCTAAAGTTTCAAATGAGACAATTTATATTGGGTCATTTTCAATTACTGAACTTGTGTTGCTTTACGTCGACACAGAGCTAGATTATTGGTCATTTTGAAAATATTTTGCTGGAGCCAGCGAATAGCGAGACCTTATATTAACAGAAGTCGAAAGAAATTTCCATGAAGAAAATGGCAAGACATAACCTTCGTTTCAATGTGTGTCGAATTGCCAATTGGATAAATAAGTTTGTTAAATGCATTAGCTAATGAGGATTTTTCCAGTTTGAGAGCAGATTTACTGACTGTTCAACGCAATGTGTCATGAAGCAATGCAGCATTCAATGCTTTGTAATGAGGTTTTCGACGCATTGTAGTTGGTGCACAATAGGAATAGATTATTTAGATTTTTTTATACTGTTATTCGCTAAATGCTAGCGAATCTGATCTTACAAGGAAGGTACCTCAGGTGTCCCTCTCCGATTTCGTTCGTTTTGAAATATGTTATTCTCCATTAAAATCTAAGAGATACCCTTTTTCATCTCAGCCTTTGATGCCAGTCGTAATTTACCTGTACGATTTTTCATATGGCGTGTGCTAATCAATGACCACCAAACGCTGTAAATGGGCTACGAATCATTATCGCACTATTCTGCATCGATTGAGACTACTTATAATTAGAGCAAAATCGGTTAATAATTATAAGTTTTATCAGCAAAAACGTATCAATCCTCCTGCATCCATTTCTCGGTCAATCCCAGCCTTTGGTGCTTGTCCTACGGTATCTGTGCGATTTTTCATACGGAATGCGTTAATTAATGACCACCAAACGTTGAAATTGGACTATTAATCATTAGCACACCTTTCTGATTAAGATTAAGAGCTCCTAAGGGGAAGTCGGTCCCGAAATATCTGCATTATCGACCGTAAGTTTGTGCCCCAATATGTCCGATTTCTTGTTCGTTTATTTTAGCTTTTTTGGCGAAACTAAGGACCACCAAATGTTTTAATTATGATACTCATAACCACCAAACGATTTTCAATCGATTGAGCCCCTTGAAAACTGAATTCGTTGAAGAAATATTGTAAATTGTTCGACTAACTTCACCGGTAAATTTTAATTAATTTAATACAAAATAACGGTTGACAACCAAACGTTCTAAGTGGACCACCAATGACCACCAATCGATTTGCTATTATCAAAAGTAAATAAATGAAAATTTTCCGGCGAACTTTATCTAGGTTGAAATGCGTACGGCAGTGGTGGGAGCCGCGTAGAGAGAGATAGTGAGGAAACAGTTCAATGTAGTAGGCTGTCTCTATCACACACTGTACAGTCTCTCAAAAAGTTTAAGTTGGGATAAACCACTACGCACGGGGAGACTAAGTCTACATAATCTGAAATAGTGACATACCTATTTTATTTCGAAGGCTGCTAAATATTTTATTATCGTTTTTAGAAAGTTTTACGAATTTGGAATTGGCGGACGTGACCGCAGTGAAAAGTAATTTTAAATCACTCATCACAATTGTCATTTAATGCATAAAACTTTACAGAAACTCAGAAACAATTGCAAAAATTTAACATAGATCATACTAAATTAACTACTGTGAATTGCTCCAGACTCCTTCAATGTACAATTTAAAAATCAAGGCTATTATGTAATTAATAGACGTAGCTAGTCCTAGTTTTGTGTGATAAAAGAATAGCGAAAGGTGGCTGGCACACTATACTTACATGTATTTGTATTTCAGTGCTTGCGTGTCTTGTACTAATATGCGGCGTTATAACGTTTTTGCAGGGGTTGTATAGCACATGCGCAGTTCAATTCGAAAAGGACAACCTAAAACGTGAAGTGAGTGAAACAGATGCGCGCTCGCCGGGTTCACTCCAAATAGAGGCGTACCACTGATATCAAGAGACTCGGTCGAATTTCACGCCAAGTACAGGCAACCGACTATAAAGGGCACAGCTCGTAGAGACTCTTTACCCGCGTCAACTCCTTATATTGATTATACCTGTGTTTCGAACGAAATATCTTATGAACCGCTATATACGAGAAAAAGTTATTGGTACATTCATTATAGGAATTGAGGATTCTGAATTGATTGCCACCAAGTTCAATACTATTCGTGTACGGGATCAGGGCGTATTGAGATGGCGAGCGAGATGATTTTATTTCAGTTCCGTCGTTGTCGTCGTCGTCTTCGCACGTCCATCTACTTTTTTACACGACAGATGACGCTGACTGCTTTGCCTCCTTTACCTATTTGTACTCTGAATGGTGTTGGAAACTTACGAATATACAACACAATCAAATATACTTTTCACGTGAAGCTACCGTTCACACCGAATTTCCAATTAGTGTAAGGTTGCTTTCACAACAGTATAGAATTATTAAGTCTTGAATAGCATTCATGTGGAGCGCGTGCGTATGGGTGTACGTATGTGTGTGCTTTGCATAGTTCCTTGTATTTTAGGTGACAATTTTTAGAAATATAGGATGTCCAGGTGTTCCTCTCCGTACTTTCCTGTATCTAGGTATCGGACGTGGAAGTCCAGGGTGTCCATAAAAGTGTGCAACTAGCGACGCTTTAGCGTTTGGCTCAAGCTATAGTATCCTCTCTGTTGTTCGCACGGCCTGAGGTATGTAAATAATCCAGCACACTTTCCTCTCGTTCGTTTATCATATGGCTTCAACAAGCTGGACACTATTAAAGACGTTTATATGCATTCAAGATTACACTTTTTTTTAATTTGTATATATATTTATGCATTTCTAGAAAAATGGACTTACAAATTAAATTTAGATGCCATTGAACATTTTCGACAACGCAATATATTTTTCTGATTAACGACATCACAATGCATTTACATTTTATATCTGTAAAAATATAGATTTCAGACGCAATTACTCCGTTTACAATGAATCAAATGCTGCCATGAAATTTTGACCTTTCTAATGCAATGAGTTACATATAGATGGCGCTACCAGAAAATTCACTATTCCAAAAGTCCTGTTTACATTGGAACGCACCTCGTAGATCTCGTGAGGTCTAATCAGTTCTTATATGTATAAGAATGGAACTCAGATAGCGCTAGATCTCAGAATGTCTCATTAATTCTGAGGAAACTTACTGCTACGTCTCACTATATATCTTCAAATCTTTCAGTTTTGAGCAATCAGAGATCCGATTTTTCTGATTGATTTACACACGAACAGGTGACTTCGTATTAAAAATAACCTCGTTATTGAATCGATGATGATGAAATATGTACCCAGGTTATTAAATCAATATTAGGTTGTGTAATCGATCTGACTTCTGACATATAAACTAAACCAACCTATAATATTGAAATCGACCAAACAATCCTTGGTAACGCACGCTTTTCAGGTATTTTCAATATCAACAGTTTCAGATCGTCACGAGTTACGAACGAAACTGTATCGCGATTTGTTAAAATCTTCGAATATTAGTTCTCGAATTCATACGTAAATGACGTAATCATTCACGTGAAAAAATAACACTTCTTAAAAGTTGATAGTTAAGCAACAGCTATACATATGAGGCTATTGAAGTTCTTATTACGATACTTTCCACCAGGTACGATTGATCCTCTAGTCTATTTTATTGATTTTCTATCTAGCGTTTTATAAATACACAACTGATAAGTTATCAAGTCAATGAATGTAGAATCAAGTAATAAATGATTTAATTAGTATACTGCATGATTATGGATGTTTCACGTATACAGTTCCGGACAAAATTCAGTTAAATTGCATAAACTTGTTTCTAGTGTACGTTAATGATTGAAAATGCATTTATTATCGATTTAAGTGAGTATTTTTTTAGTATAAGTGTATTTCCTAAAAATACTAACATACTTGTTTCTGGGAATTCGGTCTTAATATAACCTGCAAAAAATAATTCTCAGGTTTTTTTTTCAACATCTAAAAAATGCATTATATAAAATAAAATTAAAAATCAATAAATTAAGCATAAAAATGACTTACTGAATGATTTTTTTAAACAAGTGTCTACATATTACATAAAACTGTTTATTAGTCAATAACCTAAAAATTCGTGACAAAAATGCGTCAAATGTATATCTATGAGAGTACCACATAGCAAATGAAAATGTGTTTTAATTGATTTGATTGAGATTTAAACACTTAAATTATGTACCAGTCTCAATTCTATTTAAACATGTGCAAAAACGGTTTAATTATGTAATAAAACTTCTCAAAATGTTTATAGCATACTTTCTTCAATTGAACGCAGCATTATCTGTCAATGTTCCAACAGAGGAAAAGATTGCTTAATTTATACCAATTCCAAAATTGTGCTATCGCGATACTCAAATAATTATGTGATTTTAACAATATTTGTAAGTTATTTATTTATTTTTGTTATTAAAAAGTAGCTCGTCATGGGTGATGCCTTGATTATTTTTCAATCATCTATAAGTGTTTATGAATAAAAGTATAACAATAAGTGATACGAATTAGGCAATCTTAACTCATCATCTGATTTAAAAATTTATAAACTCTTTACTTTAATCTTGTTTTGCTATTTAACCATATTCGGAATAACTCGATCTTTTGCGATAAATTACCTTCGTGAAATGCTTACTCCCTAATGGTAAAAATATATCGATAATTGAAGGCAAAGCGTGAACAACACTTGACACAATAAAAACCTTAAGCTAATATTGTCCTCATGATCGAACAACCTTATAGTACGTATTTTTTATTTTAGGAATCGCATTGGAATATACACAAGGTGGCGATGTTAAAACCAAAATGATCGATCTTTTGGATTTGTCCGCTAAGTAAATTGAAAAAAAAAATAAAATCCTATTAGAAACACAGTTTAAGATTTACATATTTTTGAAAAATTTTTCAGCACCGATGTAAAGGCACTAGCAGAGAGTATACGAGTCAGCGAGCCGATGATAACCGAAAGTGTGATGGACCAACTGGTTGAGACGTTAGAAAAATTACAAAACAAAATATGCGATAGTGGTGCAAAGCGTTATTACAAATATAAAACATTGCAAACGCATTTACTTCCACTGACCAACATAGCGTTTGATAAACTAGGTAAAAGGTACTTCCATTTATCTTGATGTTTCCCTTAATTTTGTCAATTTTCATATTTAAAAAATCTTCTACTTAAAATTATCTGTCCCTTAAAATTGTTGTTATCTCAAGTAAATGAAAATAGAGATTATTGAAATTTATGAAAAACATCAATCTGTATTAATAAATTCATTGTTATTGTTTCATTTTCAATTTTGTTCTTGTTTATATTGCCAGATGCCTGACGGGCAGCTATGACCGAACTTGTAAAGTTTGGGACATTGACAGTGGAACGGAGCTTCTTACTCTCGAAGGCCACAAAAATGTAGTCTACGCAGTGTCCTTCAACAACCCGACTTCGTGAGTCAAACTTCTGAAGATATAAATTCGAGCATGTAACAAAAGGAATTAAAATAAAAGAGCAAGAGTTTAAATGAATATTGAAGCTTACGTTTTTTTTTAACTTGCCTGCGAACTATGATTTTAGGGACAAAATCGTGACTGGATCATTTGATAAAGCTGCAAAAGTGTGGTGCTCACAGACAGGTCACTGTCTCGTTAGTATGTGGGGTCACGATGCAGAGGTGGTGGTAACTCGATTTTCACCAACACAGAACAAAATTGCTACGGGATCAATGGACGCTACCGCGAAAATTTTTCATTTGGGATCAGGTTAATCAATAAAAATAAACCTTTTATTTATTTCGATTAATATTTATACTTGATGTTGTTATACCTGCTTAAAAAATGATATTAAAATCGATTGAAATTAGTGAGTCGAAAGAAATTAGATTTGTGCATAAAAAATTTCTGAACAATTGATTCCAATTAAAAAATTACTGTTTAAGGGGTAATCATCAAAATTACTTCAAATTCAAATACTAATGTTTCCGATTGCCCCAATTGACTCTAATTGTAGTTGAATCAGATATCCATCGGTTTCAATTGATTTCAATCGGGTTATTGAAGCAGAGATACCTTCATCTTTTACCCAACATAAATTTAGGTACCAATGTATTATGACTATAATTGTTTTATTAGGTCAAGAGCTGGGTACATTGAAAGGACATACAGCAGAAGTGATAGCATTACATTATAACAATGACGGAAATCAGATAATCACAGGATCGTTTGATGGTACAATCAGTATTTGGGACACACGAACATTTCAGTTAGTCGAAATCTAATCCTTATCATGGGCTTAATAAGTGAATACGTTGCATAAAAATAGACTCAGATTTTTTTAATAATCCAGGAGAAGCAGCGTTTTGATTGGTCATCGCGAGGAGATCAGTAATTGCCTGTACAACTTTGACTGCACGCTGGTTGGCTCTTCGTCGATGGATAAAACAGCCAAAATTTGGGATATACGCACTGATAAATGTTTGATAACGATACATGGACACGATGATGAAGTCCTTGATTTAAATTTTGACAACAACGGAAAGAAGTTAGCCACAGTAAGCAGCGACACTACTGCGCGAGTGTGGGATGTCAGTACTAATTTCAAGCAACTGGCTGTCATGGAAGGTCATCGCGAAGAAGTATCGAAAGGTACTCGCTAATGATTTAATGGTCTTGTCGAATTAGACTTAAATAATTTATGAGAATAATGTAAGATAATCATAATCAGTAGCATAATTGATTAACAGACTTAATAAAGCGTAGGTGGGTATTAAGGTGAAATTGACAAATTTTGCCTAATTAATGTTTCAATTTTCTTTCTAAAAATATCCTCCGATACAGCATCAATTTTTATAGTGTGTTTTAGTCCGAACGGTCATCATCTTTTGACCTCATCCCTGGATAGAACGGCACGTCTGTGGTCGCTTGAATCAGGTTGCTGCATTCAAACGCTAGGTGGCCACACTGACGACGTGTTCAGCTGCGCCTTCTCATACGCTGGTGACACCGTCATCACTGCTAGCAAGGATAATACTTGTATGATATGGAGATGACTCGATTGGTTTCAAGTGTGTACCTAGCTCGTACTCCTGGCTCTTTTCATTTCATATGTTATTTACTTTTACGTACTTAAAACTTGATTGGAGTAACAATTCCGCATACTAATCACAGGATTGTCAAACTATTAAAATATATAGGCATTATGTTCAACTATAGCTATCTACTAAATTAATTGAAAAATATTATCGCGATTTTTTTTATCTGTTATCTTCATTCGAAATATCATTTACAGTTATTGTCGAACATTTTCAATTTTTGATTGATCATTAAAATTGTATTTGTGAATTTGGTTTATGATTGTAGTAGTACAAGGTACCAAATTTGAAGTTAATTCGCATTACGTCTTATTTAAATTAGAAATTTAAAATTATGAATGTCTTTTTTAATAAGAATATTGTTCTTACAATAATCATTTTTCAATTTAAATTATTATATTAATATTTTACAAGCATGCTACCCAGGTAACGCATGAAGGTGATAATTGAATAAATGGAAGGTATTAGATATGTACCTGATATTATAGTAAATCTTATGTTTATAAATATTTTGATTTATGTATTTAGTACAAGTATAGTTCCAATTTGCATTGGCGTCCCATTATTTGAGCAGCAAAATAATCACTACAAGATACGCTCGTGCTAAATAATACAAATTATAGGTGTATTAAATAATTTTGATTAAAATATATATGTTTCTGTTTTATGAGCATATTTTTACAACTGATTTGAAAAATGTCCTAATTGACTCAATTGTCTATTATATATATGCAGAAGAAACAACTGTAAAGCTTGAAATAAATAAAAAATTCGTGAAATATGGTTCATCAGTTTAGCAATAAAACTTAATTAATGTAATTAGCAAGGAATTCATAAAACGTGTTTTAGAATCTCAATTAGCCTTTCAAAGCCTATTGTTATCTAATGTCAATTTTCCGAGCGTAATTATTTCGTTTATTATGGAAACTTAAATGCATAGTTAACGATTGATACTCTAGGCCTTCACACTAATAGCAGGTACGACCTAAATCAATTGTATATTATCACAGAATACCTTAATACCCTCTCCGCGTGCTATCATTAAATTGCCATTAAAAGTCTATGAATGAACTATTGCACACAATAATTCTATAACCTTCTAAATTAGTTAAATAATAACAGCCATTAACATTGTATAAACTTTGTAAATACCAAAAAGTAGTTTCTATTATATTTCGAAATATGTCAATGTGATTGCGTGTGTAGAGGCTCAAGTTAGCACATTAATTTGATTACTATGATAAAACCATCAGGCGATACACTAGTGCGGAATAACCTAGTATAAAATAATAATCATTGTTTAAATTAACTACGCGTTACTAATTCTATTACTTGTTATTATTATAATGAATGATATCTAACAATAATATATCACAATAATAATGATACAGTATTAAATGGTAACTTCAATAAATAGGATACAACTTATTATTATGATTCAACCTCATGCGATGTACTGGTAAAAATAAATATTTTATTAGGCTGGCAAACCTATATTACTCCTTTTTTTTTATATTACTTTTGTTTATAGTCGCATCAACGCCGTGGTTATTAGCGACTTTACTCCTGTTCGTCTATTCAAAATTAAAGTCGATGTCGTTGTCTCGCTCTAATAAGATCCACTTAGAGACGTACAATTTCCAGTAATTGTACCCGTATAGCATAATTCAAATTTTCGGAAAATTCTCTTAACAAGGCAGTCACATGAATATTTAGAATTACTTTCTGAAAGAAGTTGAGAAAATACAATCAAGGTACATATCTTCTTCTTGAAGGGGGCATGTCCGTCTACACGGCAAAAATAAGGATCATTTTTCAGAATTTTTTTGTTGAAACCTTTAATATTTTTGAAATAAGGATTTGCCCACTATCAATTACATAACTCAAAATATATATTGCATTTTTGGAAATTAAAAAATCTCGAAATCAAGGGAGTGGCAGTTGTTGACGTAGAGAGTGCCATTAAAAAGAAGCATTCGGCAGTGAGTGACGTAAGATAAATATGAGTTCACCTAAAACAAAAAGAAACAAGACTGATTTTCAGAGACTAATAATCCACGCTCCTTTTCTCAATCCAAAATATTGCAAAAAATATTTTTTCACAAAATTGTGACTACTCAAAGTTACTATTGAGTTTCCACAAAAATTTTTGATATGTCTATTATTATTATTATTAGAGAAATAATAATTTTAAAAAATGTGCGTTCGTTAGAAAGGGCTAAAAGTATTTAAAAATATCGTCCGTAAGTTTGAACTAAAGCAACAAAGCTGTGTTTTGAAGAAATTGCGTTTAAAGTTTTAAACCTACGCAACAGTTTGCTTAAATTTTAAGCAAATAAATCCTGAGATATGGTATCTCACCAGACCATTGAAGGATTAAAGTCAACTCTTAATGTTTCAGTCTCAAATTTCCCATAAGGTATAATTTACCAAACTGATAGTTCCAACATCCATATTTACTTGACTAAACGTCCAAATTACCCCACATTTTGCCCATCACCTAGAAGATCTTGAATTTTAACACACTTTAGAATTAACTAATAATATTTTATTTGAGATACTGTTCGAACCTTCCAAAAACCGAGTGCAAAAGTAATACAAGAATCGTAAAATGATGAGTGAAAAGGAATTGTTTTGCGCGTAGTTAATCCCCACTCCCATGTCAAGTTCCTGTATACGATCGGTACTAAAGGCTTTAGAGAGTCCACAAGTGAGAGTTTAGTCTGTCGTAACGTGTTGATCGCACGCTACCGTGACACGAGCGAGTATAAAACATTCCGAAAATAGTGGTGGTGATTACAAATAATTTTTATCACAAATCCGCCATAAAACTATCAAATTAGGGACAGTGCCTGTCATGAATATGACATTTTTAATTTTAATTAATAATTTAAAAAATGAAGTCATAGATCTATGCAACGTTACTGTCATTATATTTAATCAATAATTTTTGCTTCTCGCTCGTAAACCATTTGAGTTTGTGGTAGTGTCAGTGCCACGTGTCGTTGCTCCTGCGAAAATGTGGCTGATGGCGGCAGCACTGATCCATAATAATTTATCGAATTAATTATAACGCCGTGGATGAAAGTTAAGTCAACTTTAATAAGTGCATTTGATATAGTGATGCTACCGTAGCATAATTAAACATATGCTAAATGAAGCTGATATTTGCACATTCAATGAGTCTCCTGATGCAACTATTCTCATTTAAAACAAAGTTTTTATATGTCCACTTGTCGGCGATTTCGAATAAACTTCTTGTTTGTTTTATGATGCGTTTGTGCGTGAGCTATTAATCCTCATATATTCATAATTATCTTGGTGTATCTTATTTAAGGAAACAAATGGTCCTTCATTCTAAACAACAGTAAGTAGCAAATTATTGTTTCATTGATTGGACAAACGTTTCGTAACAATTTGTACATTGCATATTAGCTATATGGGTACTAATCCAATTAAATGTTAATAAGCATGTGTGGATATCTATATGTATTGTAGAACAACTGTATAATGAGAACTTATGGCGTGTAATAAAGATGGTGCAAATAGTATGCACGTACATTTCCTCACGTGTACGCTAACGTACAGCTGGATTTCTACGTGCAAAGCAAATAAGAAACCGCAGAACATTGATTTTCGTCTTGTGCTGATAAAAAAATTCGTTATCTATTTTAAACACGAAAGGCCGCATTGAGACCTTGTTTTTAGTGCTAATAGCGCGATTTTAAATTATTTTTTAGTGACTTTCAACTAAAAGCGACTCTGTTAGTGAGTTTAAAAGCGAGTTCTGAATACGGGTTAAACACTATATTAAAGTTGTTACGTTGTTATGTTAAAATTTCGCAGTTCATAGACAAATTGTGTGCTGCGAGATTAGTGTGTCTTCCAAAAGCCACCTCTTTATAATTTATAAACTTACAAGACTTCTGAATATGATACTGATATCGAGATAGGACTGCAGTTGTATTATGTGACACGAAAGAAAAATAGGTAATTATTATACAGGACAAGTTTTGTGATTTCCTGTTCTAGGCGTTATAAACACTTTCAAGCTTAAATTTCGAAATTACCTAATAAAAAGAAGCGAACATGCCGCATTCAATATTGTTATGAGTAACTTAAATATGTATGCGAATACAGATGGTTGCCATATCAAAGACTGGTTATGTTCCACCTATTAAAATCAGGTACTTAAGTCGCGGCCCCACTTTGGTCGAAATAGTTTTACTGTTTGCCTCCAGAACGTCAATGATCGAGCTAAATCAAGTTTCTTAGTTTAGGAATAACGGTATCGGAGAAAGGAACTGGTAGTTCTGCAGTGTCTGTGCATATACCCGACAAATTACGTCTGTGAAAGTATTACGGATGCGATACGATAAGTCTCTCAATGCTCATTAAAAGCTGTCACGTCGCATTTCTAACATATGACGTGTTACGTATGTTTGAATCGATCGCTAATGCTTTTTTTTAGGATGACTATTGGGAACTCTATTAAGCATACCTTATCAATTTACACACGACAATAGTTATAAGTAAATAAAACAGCTTTGAAGTAAAAATGATTAAAAAGCATAAATATCTATTCAATCAATTAAAATATCTTTGCTATAAATATTTTACTTCTTCGACCTGTTACAAGCCAAGTTGATATTAAATATAAAACTGTTTTAGATTTGTAAAAAATTGTCCTTATCCTGATTACTTTTGGCAAAAGATTGATTTAGTATCCAAGTTTTTATTTAATAATTATAAGCCAAGGTTAAACGTCTTGTAATTCTTTAGTAATAGGTTTGTTCGATTTGCAAAAAAAATTATACTAATCGTAATGTGTCAGTCCCCTGAAGTAAAATTGATATTAGAATATAGAAAAATATATTTTTATTCACCGCACGTAATAAACGTAAAGAACGCTGCGCACGATTAATGGTGGAATCGTGTAGAACTTAAAGATAGCCGCGCTTGAGTGCACTTTGCTTGGAACTCGTGGCGGCTCGTTTACACACACACGTTCATTCGTGAATTGCATTTTTTACATATATTTCAACGTTGGACCGAGCGTAGCTTCAATATAGAGTTTCAATTTCAGTATAAAATCGTACCTTACATTTAGCGACTGGCTAACCTTTAAAAATGTATGTTTTTAATTTTAAACTTTTTTTCGCAAAAGGAACGCGCAATGGGCATCATTAAAAGCATTGTAAATTTGACAGTTTAAACATATTGACAGTTTAATAGCAATTGTTCCCACACTGTCAGATAATCCAGCCCCATATAATCTGTAACAATATGCTGCTTAAGTGTATATGGTCCGCAGCGTATTTCTTCGACCAACTGACTGCATACTAACGCATACCGACCTATAGATATATACTGACACGCATTCAAAATAAGTGTGGGGTTTGAGAATTATTTCACTGTATCGTTGATAATAATTCAACGGCGACGCTTATTATGTTTATTATCCTGTTAACCGCAGCTGCCATGCACCTATTATAGTTCATTCACACCGATCAACATTCGTCTTACCTTAGGCGTCCTTTAGGAATTTGCCTTGAGTCAATATACGTATGCGTGCTTATACATAGGATTAGTAAAATTAACGTACCAGCCGAAAGGAGTTCTACCTTAAGAATCGAACGAACGAACTATCTTCTAACTTCAGTTTCTCTGTATATGAATATTTTTGTTCTAAGCAGGGTACAGATGGAAAAACACATGTAAAATATTGATTTATATCGATACTAGAGAGATATCACAAAAGTGAGTCAGTTCCTTAATATCCAAACATGCAGGAACATAAACCTAAAGCAAAAGAGGTTGAACGTTAGGTGTCCTGGGGGATATCAAAACCGGGAAGGCCCGCAGGTAGCAACAAAATTTATTGACAGGTTCCGATAGCTGAATCTAATCCTTGAATTAAACCTAAATCGATATTCTGAAAAGTGTGAAATTTAAAGCTAAGAGCCCTATTATAATTTCTAAAACTACAAACTTCGAGAGAGACACCACCAGGCAAGAATCCTTGGGGTAGTAAACTCGATAATTCTCAAAATCTATAAGACAATTACTTAATATACTTATTCCTAATAGCTAACCGGTGATTCCGTGCAACTCAAAGCAAATGAATGAATATCTAGCAAGGGACACCCGTTTCTGAGGCCAGCTCAGCTCGGAAAGCATCGAGGCGTCCCAAAGGCTGGATAGACAGGTTAGAAAAAAACTGTGAGGAAAAGAAAAGAGAAAATAGTCGAGTCAAGTTAACGCACTGGAGCTGCATTGAAGCATAACATTAAATCATTAAAGCATAGAATAGCAAAGAAGGCGGGCTAACAAGCCAAAGAAGGCAATAGGCAAAGGCGTGTAACGGGGCCTTGTCTAGGTGCGAAGATCAGAGGCTGAACTGTTTAACAAAAGCCCTTAAAAGGACATGTACAAAGTAGGAAAATTTTGAAATTCTATATAAATTAAAAATCTTATACTAAGCGCGATTCATAAACGGAGTTCTCAGACTAAACGCAAGAACGGTAGGAACCGGTAAACTCAATTCTTTACAATAAAATCGTCTATAATAGATACGGCTAACTTATTCGTAAGAGCGAATTATAGTGATATGAAATTCAAAAAGGTGCATGAGTGTCAGCGAAAACGCGAATTACTAGTTTCGGGCGCAGGACTAACGGAAATGGGAGGAATTTTCGATAATTCCTCAAAATTACAATTAGGTTGCGGCGGACAATACAATGCGCGGGACGATTAAAATTTTACACTCTAATCAGATTAATCACAATAGCGCGACGAATGCCCGTACGGTACGCTGAACTACTAACACAGAAATCAGAAATTTCGCTAAAAAATTCGTTGTACATTGCATTTAGTCTATTTTTAAATAGAGGTGAAGTGTCTGATAGTTTCATAAAACTGAATTCAAAAATTGTAGTGTAAACGGGTAGAGAATATCTAATAATTTTCTATCTCAGAGTTGATATTAGCAATCCGGGCCAAAAAATTTATACGGCTTTTGTCCTTCGTTAAAAACTTGAATTGTCCTAAAATATTTCAGTTTCTGTCTGTACTTTTCAAAAAGCAGTAAAAAGGAGGTATTGTTATATTCTGATTTATATGCACCAGACAAACAAAATCAAACTTTTTTTTTTGATAATAACAATAATTATGAATGATAAATTGTAATAA
The DNA here is from genome assembly GCA_031762395.1 of Calameuta pygmaea. Classification (NCBI taxonomy): domain Eukaryota; kingdom Metazoa; phylum Arthropoda; class Insecta; order Hymenoptera; family Cephidae; genus Calameuta; species Calameuta pygmaea. Next base: position 202,957 of record JASANN010000203.1, on the reverse strand, counting down.
TAGCAATAGTCTTTCTTATTAAGTACATTTTTTAATTGATTTTTTCAGTATACGGGTGATTTTTTTTAATTGCCTCAGGCTGATATCTCGAAAACTAAGCAAAATACGAAAAATACACATTACATAAAACTTACTTGATTTTGAGGGGGAAAGAAGATGGTATAGTCAGATATATCGTAGGTGGAGCCGTCAAGGTCAGGTGAAGGTCAATTTGTATTTTTTAAATAGAACGGTGCACTTTTTTTCATA
>JASANN010000203.1:124356-173242 GCA_031762395.1 Calameuta pygmaea | reverse complement strand
AGCCTGGGTACTGTTGCGCACTACTTGCTGAATGAGTCAGGGAGACGTGTTTCACAATATGGCATATGCCATAACATCAGGGATTAGATGTCTCAGTGTTAAAGCAAGATATATGCCCCTACCTACCTATCTACTCTACCAACTTCTGAAAAAACTAAGTTTTTTCTCTTTTTTTATTTATTTATAATATTATTTTTATATTTGTTAGGTGCAACGTAGTTAAGTTTTATACAATATATTTATTCGAGTATACATATAATTATATCACGTAAGAAAACTTCTTTTTATGTAATTAAATGATTATTTGATTATTCTTTTTCAATTGTTTTATGCTATTTTGGAAAGAATATCAATTAATGTCCATACGTAATTAGATTTTTAAGAAAAAGTAGTTGAGGTCCTAACTTCAATTGTCTTATATTCTTTTCAAGTCATTTGCATAGGGCATCTTTGCTCGTATATATGGGCATTATGCCATGGGGTGGACTTCTATTCCCGAGAATGATAGTAACTAAAAACATTATTTTACTTAAAATAATAACTTTGGTTGATTATAATTGACAATTATTTATAATAGGAATTATTATAATAATTTATATCCATTTGTTCATTTATTTAAATTCTGAAACAAACTGATACCTATTTTCTGCAGATAGGACATCTAACCCATGTTTACCCTACACATATTATAACTTAAACAATTACGAATAAAACAATTATAATAAATACTTATATGAATGTGTAAGCTTTGGACCTACTCAAATTTTAGTTTACTTATAAATAAACAATGATATGTAGACCGTATGATTAATAGATAAACAACGAATTGTAGATCGTATGATTCTAAGCGTTTGAATTTGAAGCGAAACATATATTGTTTAGAAGTTGATTGCATTGGAAAAAACAGAACGTGTAGCGACAGCTAATGTGTGATAGATCTCCCACGACAGATAGGGGCTCATTGAAACCCCAGTAAAGAAATGCACGACGAACCAGGAACGAATCGTGTAAGAGACGCGGCTGCCGGAAGTGGACTAGACCTCTTCAAACACGTAATAAAAAGTTCTCTATAGAGACTTTTGATGGTAAATATTTATAGAATTACGTCCTTTGTCTACACAGGCTTCCCGTCGATCTTTATGTGCAAATAAGAGGACAAAAAATAAAGAAAAAACATGAAATAAAATAAAAATAATTTTATCATTTGAATAATTGCACAATGACCGTATATATAATTGAACAGCTTCGCGCAATTAATAACATCCATAAGTTCTAAATCTATGATACCGTGGACGTCTTGAAATAGGGTGAACACAGATTGTAAGCCGGAAGTTTCAGAAACCGTGACTCTAGAACTTTATGAGAAACGTGAGGGGTGACCTAGGAGAGAGCGAAGCTTTTCTGCTGGTGCATTGAAGGATTATGTTGGCTTAAGCGATGAACCGTCAGTTAGTCAGCCATTTTCTGGTAATCAATCACTCCCCACGGCTCGCATAATATGATCTTGTGGAGGACGGCAAGAAAAAATGAGACTGCAAATGAGAACAGTGGGAGGGACGGAAAATGAGGGAGCAATGGAAGAGGGTGTGTGATCATCGGATTGCTAACTGATTTCATTTAATAATTGAAATGTGACTAAGCTTCCATATTATACAAATTATCAATCACCAACTCTCCAGTCGCGTTGAATATAAATGGGGATAAACAAACGAGCACGATGTTTCATAAAAAGAAATTCATAGGATTTTTTTTAAATTTAGTTAAAAACAGTTTTGGTTAAATTCGTTTGAATCCTACATGATGGAAGCATCGTTTGACGATTGTTCTACCCTTCAAAATGGAACCACTTTTCAATTAATTACTTACCCCGTCAGCGATCGCGCCATGAGACTTTTTCTCATATTTTTTTTTTTAATCGATATCCTTCAAATTTCAAATTGCATGAATGGTTCAAATTCTTTCTATCTTCAAAAAATATGTTTTTCAATCGAAATTTAATATTTTTTTTTTTATTTCTCTAAAACCTGTTCATCAATAACAAAACAGTCGGGCTGTAAACTGTCGGCAGACTGTGAGTGTTTCTCTCATCACATACACAAAGTAAGTTGCGAAATGAGCCACTCTCAACATTGTTCGGTTCAAGCGTTCAAGAACGCTTAAGCTTCTTGAATTGGCTGGGGATCTAAATCAATTTTTCATATAAAATTTAAATTCATTTCAATTGAAAATTGATAAGATTTTTAAAAATTATTCAACTCTATTTATTAATAATTGAAAGTGGGAGAATCTCTAATCGCGAAATCATTCTTTATTGGGAAGATATATCAGGACCACTGACGGCTTAACGAAATACTATTGAGCTTTTAAATTAAATCGTGAATTGCTATGTTTACCAATAAAGTACAGGTAGGCTTCGGTATCTACCAGACAAATGTGATTATGTCTTGTATCACTAATATTGGCGCTTTAGATATATAAAATATAATATCCCATGAACTAAATGTGGGCTACATTTATTAAAATTATACTTTGATCATTGGGGGGAGAGGGAATTAAAAATTTCAATCCTACAATTGTGCTCTCTCCTAATGCAGTTTCGCCTTTTATGCGACCTATTTGACGCTTATTGCTCTGAAAGAAACTTTAGGAAAAGGAATATCATTTGTGAAAGTGTTCGCATTACTGTTCGGTACATCGAACGACTTCTGGGTAATAAAACCATTCTGAAATTCACAATTTCATTATAATTTTTGAGAATCATTTCACCGTTTAATCTTTTCGCTTAAATTTAATCAACCGTCCAATAGCAGAAATCGTTAATTAATTTGCTGTATTAGCACTATGTCTATCGGTTATGTACTCAGCTATGTTAATATAAATTGTCACTACTAATAATTAAATAAGCACTTACGTGTGTCGCGATTTTAAAATTAAGTAGAAAAAAACATGGTTCATATTTTTCTACATACGAACCATACTGTGATTTCAAACGAACGTGAACCAGTTTTAGTTATTGAATCGATAAATACTCTAATAACAATTAGGCATGTATATGTGTACAAAAGAAATTGCTGATATGTAACTTTGTCCCTTTTTTATAAACATATACATAATAAGTGAAATGTAATTGGTATCTGCGATTGACAGTTGTGGTGGCTAGAGGGCTCTCAGATCAATGTGTTATGTGTTGCTGAAGCTATAAACTGAAATTACGCATACATTCTCTATCTACATATACATATACATATATGCACATGACACAAAACGTAATTACCGATTGATTGCGTTTCAGACTCGGTTTGACGCCTGACAGCAACGTCTGGGTTGGTGCCTGGTGGATAGGCTTTCTAGCAGTAGCAGTAATTTGCTTCGTGATAGCAATTCCACTTCTTGCATTTCCGGCAATCTTACCGGGTAAGTCTAAATCTTATGTGATAGCACGAGAAAACATGTTTAATTTTAAACTAATATTTTAACAACAAGTAGTTATCTGATATTCTAAATATTTTCAAACAGTTCGATGGTCACGTCGGGTATATCCAGTGATATCCAAGCCTACGCCTTTTTTCAAATATCGCTATTAATAATTGTTTCTGACATTGGAAAGCTGAAATATTATTCATTCGATAGAGGATTCCACAAATAATTTGTTTATAACACTCTTCGTTTTTTAGGAGTAAAATCACAAAAAGTACCAAATTCCTACGCGCCCGTTCGAGGATTAATTAATTTTATACACTGTTCACATTTGTTTATGGATGTTTGAAGAAAATGAACATAAATATTAATATATAAATTTATATGCAGGATCCGAGGAATTGGCCAAGGAACGTGTGTCGGAAGCTCACGAAAAGTCAACTCAGTCTTCTGGGGATGGAACCGGCGAAGCGTTTTCGAAAATACGCGATCTTCCCCGAGCGCTTACGAAACTTCTGGGAAACCCAGCGTTTTTTATGCTTAACCTTGCTGGAGCAAGTGAGGGTTTACTTATCGCTGGATTTGCTGCTTTTCTACCTAAACTCATCGAAAATCAGTTTAGCGTTAGTGCCAGTTCAGCTGCATTACTTATGGGTGAGTTAAGTCAATGTTAATATTAGGTATGGTATGTTATATGATACTCCCAATAGAGTCATAATAATAACATTTCTGTAAAATAAATTATAATTCTAAATTTCTTAATGAAAGTCGTATTTCGTATTCATTTAGATTCTTTATAATTTCATAAAAACGGTTTTGCGCTATATACTATTATTAAATATTTATAAAATTAAAGAGATATATTATTTATATAATTTTATAACATCTGATTTATGTTTTTTAATTATCCTAGGACTCGTTACTGTACCTGCTGGAGGTGGTGGAACATTCCTGGGTGGTTATCTGGTGAAGCGCTGGAATTTTCCTTGTTCAGGAATCCTTAAGTTCTGTCTATTCTCTACTGCAGTATGCATAATTTTTACACTGTGCTTCGCATTGAATTGTCCAAACCTAGGTTTTGCTGGTTTAACAGTACCCTACCATAATTCAATTCGGTTTGTTATAATTTTCTATACGCAATGTTACCGCAAACTATTACAATTTAAATTACAACAAAATTAATTGCAGTAAAGGGCTGTCACTGAATGATACATGCAACAGTGGTTGTGGCTGCTCAATATTCGAATTTAATCCGATCTGTGGCGTTGACAATGTCACCTACTATTCTCCCTGCCACGCAGGTTGTAATAAGGAAGTTTCAATAAACAATGTTAAGGTAAATTTCTAATAACGGTACAATTAAATTTTTTTTCATTGAAAAATGGGTCACTTGATTAACAAAGGCAATTAGTTGGTATCGCTCATCCCCTGCGCTCATTTTTTTTTACTTTTGTATTATACTAACACAAAATTATCTCCATTGGTTATCGACAAATAATGCTACTGCCAATGTATTACAGAATCTTTGAACTTTTATTGTCGATTCACGAAGCTCGCAAAAAAAATTGATTTGTTGAAGTATGCCGTAATTCATGTATTTAGCCATATACATATGTGAGACATTCTTCGGAGACACAACATTTTATCCAAAAGATATTTTGAGGGCATTGCATACTTTAGGAATCGGGCTAATAATTTTACGTTTTTATATTTGGGGACTGTTAAGCGGCGACGACAACGAATTTAAAGCTCAAGAATTTTTACAAAGTTAATATCTGAGGCATCAAAATTAAATAGTACAAATAAATGTATGCTTTTTCACGTCTAGTATGTTGAATTTTTCACGTTAAATTTTCTAATTAATAATTCGCTTGCGTGCTACTCCAAAAATTCTTGGGTACCGATATTTACATCAATCGCACTACTTTTTTAAATATTGGTCCGCGATATTTGAAAATTTAATGTCAAAATCGAAATCAGCGACCCCAAGAAAATCCGAATAACAAATTGTAAGCAAATTGATAACAATTTTTGACAGTGCACAAGAGTAGAAAAATCTGGACAACATATCTCGTTCGTTATATTCAAGATGTTAAGAAAGACACTCCCAGTGAACGATCTTACTTTATTTTATCGTTGTCCTGGAAAATTGACACTAAATTTTACTATTTGCAGGTGTACACCGACTGCAGCTGCATTGACAAGCCCGCAATAAATTTGACGACAAGTTCAAATAGTAAAGTCGTCGCTTACAAGGCCATGAACACTACATGCATCAGCAACTGCAATTATTTGTGGCTCTTTGTCGTCCTGTCATTTTGTAACATGTTCATGACTTTTATTTGTACAATGCCGGCTCTGTCGGCAACGTTGCGGGTTGTTCGTGACGACCAACGTTCTTTCGCCCTGGGCATTCAATGGATCAAGGTCAGGATACTAGGTACTATCCCAGCACCAATGGTCTTCGGTATGCTTATTGATGAAACTTGCATTCTTTGGCACGAAACCTGTGATGGACGCGGTGCCTGCCTCGTTTACGACAATTTTTATATGAGCAGGTGATACTTGAAAACGTATGATTACGATCTCCATAATTAATAAAATGATTTTTTTTATTTGAAATGTATATTTTGAGAAATATAACAAATTCTAAGTTTTATATATCAGTAAAAGCATTATAGAGATATATATACATATAACAGTTACATATCTAGAACGTTAAAATTTTACATTCAACGGTATAAGAGTTATAAAATATCTGACGTATGAAATCTGTATATTCGGTATCCAGTAGAAGCCTATTTATTCAGCCTTAAATTTTATTTTGCTATTTCAAATATATAAAAATAATCAACGTTTTTAAATTGTGTGTTTACCGTATTATCCGAGTTTTCGCTTATCCGAGGTATCTCCTTCTCACATTACCTCGGATAAATGATATTCTACTGTAAATCTCACTGATTGTGAGTGTAATATTGTAATATCACCCATATATAACTGTTACTTATTTTTCGCACTTTTATAAGACTACAAGATGTTTGATTAATTTTTTTTGCTTCAGGTACATGCTGGCTTTAGCTTTTATTGGCAAGGCAGCATCCTTGCTTTTCTTCTTCTTAGCGTGGTGGTGTTACGTACCACCAGGTGGCAGAAGAGTAAACCCTGATCCTAGACAGGAGCCTGTCGCTACGTTGATGCTCAACGATGCACCTGGTATTCCAATACCATGAGCTGCTCATACATAAATCCAAGTTGAGACTGTCATATTGACATTAGCAAATTATTGAAGGTTTTTGTGATTATGAAAAAAAATTGACCACGCTCATATTTTATGTATGTGAGGTTGAAAATTGATGGAAGAAAAATTTTTAGATTGTTATATTAGGTACACGTTACGTATTTATGATACGAGCAAAAGCTGTACACTGCCAACAAATCATTCCAAGGAACCAACGCAATTGACAATTATAAGGGACTTTGACTATTGTCAACGAGAATAATGAGAATTAGAAAGATATATAGGGGCACGAAAGTTTGAAACATTCTCTAGACTCTGTACTTCATGTATTTTCAATTTATTGTGAAAATTGTAGTGATTTTAAAGGCAATGTGCTTGTAATTGTAAATGAGATATATTTGTAGTTATTTATTGTACCGCTGTCAGGAAAGAAGGTATCCGATTCGAAAATTTAGCAACGGCATGAGACCATACAACCTCCATTCCTTTATTCTTTGGGTTTAGCAATTGAAGTGTAACACCAGTTCATCCCCCTTTAGCCTACGAGATCCTAGATGCAGCAATTTGAGACTAATAAAGGGTTTATCAAGAGCGGGTAAACAGAAATTTAGAAGTGAATAGTTGAAAACGAATTTTAACTTGGAGATCCTACTGAAATCACCAGTTTGGGTCTTCAAGCCAACAACGAATTTAATGATGAAATGAAGTTTTTTAACACCATTGTCAACCTAAAGTCTTCATTTTTGGACATAACTGGCATTTTAAGAATCAAATCAAATATTAATATCAGCCTCAATGTTCTCGTGTAAAATAAATAGGTTACAACCGCTGTTAAATTTTCGATTAGGGCGTCATTTGTATACATAGTTCTTGAAAATATTTGAATATTGATATTTTCCAAAAAAAAAATAAGTATAAGGATCTCCATTCTTACTTTTTGTGAGAATATATTTCAAATGTCCTATTTGTACGTATCGTTAATTATAGTTGTATCAAAACAAAGTAATGAGAAGAAATAAAAATGTGCAAATGACAAGATATCAAGAAAATTCTCGATATTTTGGATCTGTTCGAACCTAATAAGTTTACAATAATTTTAATAAATTGCAATTCTTTTATTTATATAATATGATGTGTGTTCATCAATTGCGTACATCTTTTATGCACTTGTATATTATATATGTATAAGAAAAGAATAAAGGAAGGCAACGGTAGAAGCTGTGCCCGTGCGTAATACTTTTTCTGAACATATAATTTTTATTTCTTTTCCTCTTTTACCCTATACTGTAATTAAATTATGATTTATTTCACATTAAAATAAAGAAAAATATATAAACAATAAGAGAGAGAGAGAGAGAGAGAGCATTAGATCGCTTACTCAGGAGTCCTCTATCGATTTGATCAACACGAGGTCGATATAAACGCCTTCTAACTAAATTACTACAGATAATCGCCAATAACGCACGCTTGTGAAATACGATGCAACGCACGCACGCTAAATAAGATGCTACGCACCCAAATAGTTATAACCTTGGTTGCCGGTTCTTCATAGTAGATTCAGATATCGCCAGGAAATTTGGATGGTTTCGCGCTTCGTGCCGCCCAGTTGTAGATGAGCAAATTTCAGTCCAGATAGCCAAAAAGTTGTTGTAGACCCGATATGATAGCCCATAAGCCTAAGAGATTTGCGGAAAGACAATGCTGATAAAGTGTCGCTCTACTAAGGAACTCGCTAGGTTTTTAGCTATAAATACCTGTTGTGTCTTCAGACGTGGTCGACAGGCAAATGGGAAGAGCTAGTTTATTCCCTTTGTGAATTTAGTAAGAATTCGTTTAAGGGGGGGGGGGGGGGCGTTGGCGTTTGGTTACCGAATTTGGGAGCGCAATTACGATTATCGCGTTACAATACATTCCGTTGGACATGTTGCGTAATATCTACATGGTATTACGGTTAATCGAATAATAACATTTAGTTCCTTCTACAGAAAATTCCTTCAACCTTCAAATACTTATTTCATAGTTATATATTTGGAAAATATATGGAATATAATGCCAGGATATGATATACATACATATACTGTGTGACGTTGCAAAATTGCCGTCACTGTTGTTAGGGTTAGCTCTCGTGTTTTCGGGCGTGGCGTAATTACCGCTGCGTACTTTCGTTTATCAACACTGAAAAAAACTTTATGGATTCAACTAAATTATTATAATTTCGTTAATGACCGATTCTTTTTCGTATCTTATACTATGTAATAACGTGACAACACGGACGGAGCGGATAAGGTAGACAGCGAGCAGCCAGCAAAGACGAGGCGCCACCGAACAGAAGCTACTACGCCATATGGGAACGTGGATAACAAATATAACCCTGATTCGAGCCAAATAATATGCATAAGAATTGCCTATCAGGGCAGCTTAATTCGCTGGCTTCAGGAGCATGTCAGGTAATTGTATAGTCTGATATGCTCGATATAAGGCCTGCGTCACATTATTCGGATCCGGGCCAGATCAGGCAATACTAAGGCCAGCCTGACCAGGATGGTCGGATACCACCAGAATCAGGGTCGCATCAGCTACAGGGATAGTTATCCTGATCCGGAGAGCCGGATGTAGCTGACATCAGGGTCAAATTAGGTAATGATAAGGCATGCCTGATAAGGTCAGTATCAGATTGCCATCGTCTGGGCCAGATCAGGCATCGATAGGGCAAGCCGGATCAGGCACCGGACTGGGACCAATTCAGGTACCTGACCAGGACCGGGTCACTCACTTGATCCGGGAAGGGATGCCAAATCGCATTACATGCCACAACCGGGTCTAACGCGATGCCGGTTTTAGGCCGGATCAAGCTGATAAGGCAAGCCTAATCTGGGCCAGATTCTACCCTGGGTAAATTACTCTGCTCGCGTACGAGTTTCTTTGGTGACATAGCAATGGTGTTGTAAAAGCATCGACTGAAAAATACAGATCAACAACGATGAATAAAATTGTTGGTCGTCAAGGAGAAAAGAGTAATGCTAAGAACATATTAAATTGGCTAAAAAATGTACATAAAAATTATAGTGACAAGGTTATATATAAAAAAACCAAGATAGTAAAATTACTTTAAGTTTCCTCTTTGACGAAATTTATTGTTCCACCCCAAATCCTGTAGGTCCATGGCCGAAAAATGATGGAATTTTCACCAAAATTGTTCTACTTTCCAGACCACCAGGTGTGGGAAAAACCATAACAGCTTAAGTAGCTTGCAAGAAATTGGGCTTGGATCTGTTAAAATACAATGCCCCTGATACAAGATGTAAATGTTTATCACACAAAGGAGTTTCTGCATTATTAACCTTTTGATTGCGGCGCGTTCTCAGAGGAATCCATCAATTTGCGAAGGCGCAATCCAACGCCTTTCATATAGTATATTGATGGATGTGTGAGGGCGTATATTTACGGCTTTCCTATACATTGATAGACTTATGAAAGCGTATATATATACGCCTTCAGCAGTCAAAGGGTTAAACAATACAACGATGAAAGACTACTGTCACGGGTGACTACTGCTTGAATTAGAAAAGAGAATCTTTGAATCATCCTTCTTTATAAACTAATCTGTTATTAATAACTGATTTTGTAGGAAATCGCAAAGAAAAACCAGCAGCCAAACACATCCTCTTGATAGACGAAGTGGATGGAATATCTGATAACGAGGATGGAGGTGGCGTACAAGAATTGACTGCTTTGATCAAATCCACAGATGTTCCAATTATTTGTATTTGTAACGAAAGAAATCATTCAAAAATGAAAACGCCCTTAAACTATAATTACGATTTACGCTTCAACAAGCCTAATCATACTCAAATCAAAGTAATTGGAGGATACTTACAAAACATAGACTGTTAGATAATTAATACAGCATCGAGTAACAACGTGTCTGATTAATGAACTTATGGGAAATTATGTTATCCAAGTGTCACAAAGAAAAGATTATTATAGATAAAGATAAGTTGGATCATTTAATAATAGCAACAAATCAACATGTTTTAAAAGTTATCAATCTCTTAGCCCTGCTCGCAAAAACTCCCCAAGTTAAGAGCCAATCGCAAAATTCTAAATCTAATAACGACCTTAGATAACGTTTTTGGGATGTTGTATGAAAAGTTTTCAGTACTAAGAAACATAAGAATATTAATATATGCGATAAAAGTAAATTATTGTTCCATGATTATAACATAGTAAAATTATTTTTAGAAGAAAATAATGTTTCTGTGATATTCCTGCTACGTCCGACGCAACGCAACCCCTTATTGCCACCCTCCCCTCAACACCCTGTCATGTGCGGTAGCATTACGTCATAAATTAATTTCCCTTTTTAGCTGGGTCGCAATTCTAAACGTGGAAAATTTGACAGAGAAGATGAGTAATCTAATATAATTTCTTTTATTAATATTTTCTTAGATGGTCGATACGTACCATATAAATATATTGTTACATCACAACTGTTTATACGTGACTGGTTACTTCTGCCAATGAAGACGTTATTAATTTGGATTATTTAACTTAATTGAGAGATGCCATAATTAAGCCATGGATCAATACTGGTATAAAGGGTATAGAAGCATCTGTAAAGGTTATGAATGATTATCATCTTATGAGGAAATATTTCAGTTTGTAATTATACTGAAGTATAATTTAACACAATCTAAATATATTATATTTATTATTTAGGAAAGACTTGGATTCAATATTGTAACGTCGTTCGTGGCCAAGACGTCGAGATCCTATGCAATCTGTCGACGGTAAAGTAAGTGATTTTATTCTCGGCTACGATTTACCATATTTATGAAAACACAATTTTGTTATTGTATAACTTAATTATTACAGAGAAAAACTGCTTTCACAAGAGTATGCAACAAGAATTATGCATTAAGTTAGTATGCTGGAATTATGCTAGTAAGTTGACCCTACATTTTTGAATGCCTAATCGAAAGAGCGCAATCAGCTGCATCTGCTGGCTCAAAACAACATTTGTTTACCGTCTAGTTAAAGAGATATGAATCATTAAAGTTGGGCAAAATTAAGGTGGTGGGGGGGGGGGGGGGGAATGGTTGTATTTAGTCTGATGTCCTTAGTTTTCGCAAAAGTTAGTAACGTGGCGTCCGCGTGACGGCCCGTTCCATAAGAAGCACAGAGAAACGGAAAGCTGTGTCGCTGACGAGAGCCGCCGATAGAATGCGGACCAAGGACCATTGCGAGAGGAAGTCAGGGAGTGGAACCAGCCGCGATGAGCCCGGAGATCGGGTGAGTTCTAGAAAGCTCGGCGCCGGATAGTCCAAACAGCCTGTTTCCGATCAGTAAGGTACGATTAAAACCAGTTCAATGTGGGTCGTGAAAACTTTAAGAGGGCCAATTTATCGATAAGCGGAACATGATCCACAGTGTTAAATGCCGTAGAAAAATCGAAGAGCACCAATACCGTCATCATACGCTCATCAACAGCCTGTCGGACTTCATCAGCGAGTTTAATTAGAGCGTTTTGTGTGAAGCCTCTGGAGTTGAAACCGTATTAGAAGGAATCGCGGTGATCGCTGCGTTTGAGATATTCTATCACATCTGTAAATACATACAATATGTTCAAATAATTTTGAGAATTCGCACAGGGGTTAAATAAGTTTGAAGTCGGTAAGCTCTGTCGAATTAGGCTCCTTTGGTACTAGTGCAACAATCGAGTCTTTCCAAGCCGCAGGATAGACGGCATTGGGGAGTGATGAATTAAAGGGATCTAACAACCCTGGGAAAAGAGACGCTGCACAGTTCCTCAGGAAGAAACCGGGGAGATTTTCTGAGCCGCAGACATATGATTCAGCGAATTTAAAATGCAGGAGGAGATTATCAGGAGTAATGTGAGAGAAGTAAAACTTAGAATCACCGAACTCCATAATTCTACATGGCACAGCTAGTGGCTGTAGTTTAGCATGTCAGAAAATTGAGCAGAAATGGGTGTTCAGGTCATCCGGCGACGCTGGAATGTTAAAACTCCGTTTAGTATTAGGAACTATCTCAAGCCTCCTTAGTTCGTGCCATAGATGCCTAGTTTGTCTATATGCTGTGCAAGACGCGTAGAGCAGTAACTGGCCTTCGCATTACTTATGTTAGAGAGAGGACAGAGGAGCTGCACCGAGGACATCTGTGAGTATCATTCAAATTACTGCCCCCCGGGGCAGCGCGGCGCGCCGGCAAGGGTGCACCGCATCCGCCGGTACATCCTAGCATGCGAAGTGGTGGCCCACCACGGGCCCTCGCGATAGAAAATTCGAGACGAGCTCCGAAGAATTGGTCGGTCGAAAGGATCCTGGTGTTAACATACTGCAGATTAGAAATTGAAGGCCCAATGAATTGGAATCGTGCTGTGATGCACCTGGCGCCCAGAAATTAGGAAAGCATGGCGTTGGGGCCATCCAATTGACGGAATGAGATGTTCGGCATAGGTCCGAGAAGGGAATACCTTAGAATCTGTACATTAGAATATGTTTCCAGATAGCTTGATATCTAAGGCGTTTACTGTGAAAAAAAATGAAAATTATTTATCATATACTTATTGAGAAATCATTGTCGGCAGCTGTCCCTTTTTTTCGTGTGTTCTTTCCTCCACCAGTAAATGCTAGAGAAAAAATGATGGTGCAGATTTGGATATTCAGTATGCATTATGATTTATTTATCGGAATAATTATTATTTGCTAATATTAATTTCACATTTGTAATATATTTTTCTATTTGTTTTATGAAATTTAACAAACTATATATATAGCTATTGATTTAACTTCAGACAAACTCTATCATACTACCTTAACTCTGTACTTAATAAACACTGTTCAAAGACAGATGGATTTGAATAACTTAATAAACAATAAGTGATTAATTTACTTCCTCTTCCTTTGGGATCGCCGCAGCTCTGCTGTCTCCTCCATTACGAGAGCCAAACTCCGTATTTCAGCGTCTCGGGCAGCTAGCCCCGAAGACGAATATATCCGATCACGAAGTGCCAACAATCTGGCTCGCCTTGGACCCTGGCATCATCAGAAAAAATTTGTTGCCATTTTCTCATGTGCATCTTCTTCCTAACACTGTTCTTTGGCTGCTATACTTTTTTTAGTTAGGTTAGGTTGATGCAAAATTGTAAAAAAATACAATACAGTACGTCGACTATGATTTCGGGCAGTCTTATGCAGTTTCCTAGAGAACGACTTGCAACTTTGTATAGGCTAAAAGCAATGGGTATCAAGTACGAGAAAGCAAGTGGATTCTCTGGTTTTTACAATGAACTCGCGCAGAAAGTTTCTGAAGTCGACAATCGGTTACAGTATCGTCCAACTACCGTCAGTCTAGAGACGGTTCTGTTTAACGTAAAATTTCAGTAACATATGCAACTTTTTAGAGAACGACTTTCAACTTTGCAGAGATCAAGAACTGCGTGCACCAAATACAAGAAGACCAGATTTTTGATTGGATTTGACTATTTTAATGCAAATAGTCAAAAAATAAAGTACAAGAGGGTACCTTCACAGCGAAATTTGTTTTATGTAAAAAAAATGGTTCACTACCTAGTTTTTTAAATTAAAGCATCAATATATAAGAAAAAACCAAGGCTTAAAAAGTCAAAATTTTGCAGCCAACTTCGTACAATATCCTTTGATTAAACTGACTTGCGGGTGCTGTGGATCGTTGTTTACTCTACTACTGAATCGCCATCTTACGTTTAGAGTACGTTTTCAGCAGTTTGTAGTAGATTATTTTTGAGCAGTTGCAACGATTAATAATTATCACCATTCGAGAAAGTGTACATTATTTTTGAAAATTAAGCATAACTTTTTAAAGTTTAAATATTCGTCATCATGGATGACCTACAGAATTATAAGCTACAACTTCAACAAGTAAGAATTTTATACAAGTTAACCTCACTTTTTCGCAGCACTTATGGATGTCCTTTATGAATAATCAGACTTCTGTGTACTTTTCCATTGCTCTATAACAATGTTTTCTTATTATTTAGGTTGAAGCGGCCCTTACTACGGATCCAACCAATGAAGAATTGCTTAAATTGAAAATCGATTTGGAGGAGGTCATTGAACTGACACATGATTTAATTAAGTCACAACAACAAGAGAAAAGACAGTCCAATGGAATGGATGCGAAAGATCCAATTTTGTTAGCTGTTTTAGCAAATAAATGGAAAATTGGTGATCAATGTATGGCACCGTGGAGCGAAGATGGAAAGTAAGTAAACGAATCTTATACAAAGAATTATGATTAAAGAATATGTGGTATAACTATGTCCTCATAATATAACCTTCTGTGCATTCATTATGTGTAGATATTACGAAGCAACGATAGATGCTATAAGTGAAGACGGAGTTGTTAACGTAACTTTCAACGAATACAAGAATACTGATGTGACAATGTTGAGCCAACTAAAATCTGCAGCTAAGAGACCTGCATCTGATTGGGCTGATCAAAAATCCAAGTAAGTATCAAACGGTATTTGTAGTTTAAGACTACAAATCATTGTTTTTTCCAATTAGATTTTCAAGTTTTATACAGGTTTTGTATTATAATTTCATTTAACATGCTGCTTATAACAAAATACATTAAATGACAGAATAAGTGATTTATTTTTACTATTACAGGACTTGTTATGAAAAAAATACTTATATGCATATATATCACAGATTATTTTGATAAAAATTAAAATATTTATAAAAAAGGAATTGTATATGGGGACTGTGGATTGTGAACATAATTATGATGAGCAAAGTTATTTATTGCTAGACTGCATAATAAATATGCACAATACACTTAAACTGGGAAACAATCACTTTGATGATCATAACGAAATGGGGATAATCCTAAATGCTTATCAGTAGTAGACATGAAATTATCTCACTAATAAGATTTATGTTAATGTGTAAATACACATGAAAAACATAACTGTGGCGCGTGGTAGAGTACTTTATCCAAAATGTGATATAACAGTTTATGATTAAATGGAGTTAAGAATATGCATAGCACAAAATGTAATGCAGTACTATCTTTCAGAAGAACAAATTATATATCTGAATAGGGTATGATAAAGCTACACTGGTTGTAGGTATAATAATTTGCACAAGATGTTTACATAATGAGTGGATGCTGAATTCGTTTGCGTGCTTAGCATGCAGTAAGCAAATTAATAGTATGCTTTTATAATTTCACCTCTGTTTGCAATCCGATGTTGGTGTCAATTGGATAGCAGATCAATCGGCCATTGAAAATTAGACATGTAATGAATATAATTCCAACAGAATATCTTCATATATAGATTCGCTGAAAGCATTTACTTAGGCCTAAAAAGCGTTTACTAATCAGACAAACACCTACCATCGCGACATAGGGCTCCAAGGTCATTATTCGAATTCACAGTCCCTTAAAAACCTAAAAGTTTAATTGATACTATTTCATTTTAAACATTTTGAAACTTTGATGCTTTTCTGTCAGCAATTTATGGTCGTTGGACGTGTATGTTTATACAGATCGATGACGATGAAATCTTTTACAGATCTAATCAGACCTTAATCACTGCCTTTTTTCCTTGTTTCATCATTTCCTACAACGATGACCTCCTCCATACCATTGTATGCTGACTGGTTCAAAATTTCTTAACCCTTTTGATTGATTGTTGGTGCTATGTGCATATACTATGAATAATATCAGAAAAAGGTAAAAGAAAGCAGTCAACCAATATTACAATTCATATATCAATTTACATATAACTAACTAATATAATACTGTGATATCTTCCTTCATAGGTATATACTTTGTATATCTGTTCATATTTTTACTTTGAATCATTTATCGATTAAACTTCACAATTTTCTTAAGATATGTGAGGAACATTACTGCGATGCTTGAAAAAAAGAACTATCATTTGTAATATAAAAATACTTACGAGAAACTGTAGACAATACATCATTTTCGAGTACATACATAAAAGTCTGTGTCCTGTGTTGGTTTCATTGCAATTAGCATCTTGGTATGTGTTCCTTATATCGATAGTAATTATCTACGTGAATAATAGGTTTCTTCGTTTGCAGAAAAATGCAAGCTGCTGCAGTGGCTGGTTCAGATCCAAACAAGCAGCGCGAGTATCTTAAGAAAAAGAAACAGAAGAAGCTTCAGCGTTTCAAGGAACTGGAAGAGGAGCGCGAAATGGAGAAAAATAAATGGTTGGCATTCACAACAAAGGTGAGTCAAGTTATATATGTGTAAAAGTTGATTTATCTATAGAATTTTTGAATGGTTGACTATGGTGACGTTATTTGTTTACTACTTCTCTTTCCAAATTATTTTGCGTGATACTAAATTCACGTGAAGCATAAAGAAACAGTTAAGCTAACAAAATGAATTGTTCAATTTACAGATTGCAGTATTTTTTAGTTAAATTTCAATCTATGTTTCATCTTTGAATCCCTAAATCGTAAAGATTTTTTAATCTTACTGAAACCTAAAATTGACCTTAAGATATTGCAATAGGTCCTTTACTGATTTTAAATAAATTTTGATTGTGACTCTGAGCAGGAAGGTAGAAATTTCTAAATTTGACATACGTATTATTTGCAGTCTTCGAAGAAGGGCGTTGTAAAGAAGAGCATATTTGCTACACCAGAAAATGTAAATGGTCGAGTTGGAATCGGTACTTGCGGTGTAAGCGGACGAGAAATGACAAAGTTTAGTAATGGCGAGAAGTGGCGTCGAGGCACTTAAATAAATAAAAATTGTGTATGCATAAAAAACTCTTGCTCATCCAAGTTATAAATTAAGCCGGGATGCCATCAAATGATGTGAAGGATGGCAGACATTTCGCGCTGCTACAAAGAGTAGGAACTACCGACTAAGCTGGGACGAGTTTCTCGTGCAAAATGTCGATGATGAGGACGACAACGCCGAATCCTACAAAATCAAAGGAAGGAAGCGGATGAGAACAAAGAATAATGTGTAAAACTGACTTTTACAAAACTCCCAAGTTTCTTTGGATTTTTCTATATTCATGCGCAATGCAGATGGATGAAATAGCTGCAAACAAAATGGTGGGTTTTAGATTACAATTACGGAACGTTAAGAATGATTTGTACGTAACGAATTATTCGTACAAATAAATGTATATTTTAAGGCCAATTTTTCATTTAGTTTTCTGGTGTTTATTATAGAACTTTATGAAGATATACCACTTGAAAACTTATCATCCACATACTCCTTTTTCTTTAATGTTACTAAACAAATGTTAATGGATACAAAAAGAGGAACACTGTGTAGCGCAAAAGTTTTTTTTTAAGATTATTTTCCGTGAGCCTTTGAATGCGTGGAATTCTAAACAATGGAGTTTTTTTCCCTATTTAATTCAGAGACTCACGAGAGATGACAGTATGCCATCTAAGTTACAATGGCTTCAGATGTCTTAAAAAATATTCTTTAAGAAATAATACCGATGCTCAGGGAGATCGCTTTAACAATTATTTATAATGCATTAATTTTTAAATATAATTTATATGTTTTAAAGTGAAAATTTAAATTTGACACGTAGTTCAAGTGAACTTCAGTGCACAGATTACGTTGGATATTACGCATAATTTCTCGTTTTTACTTTTCGCCAAATTTCTTGGTAAGATTGAAATTATTATAAGACAATGTTCGCAAACAATGCTTTATTATGCATTAAGCGACAATTTGCAAGAAGTATTGGATTCCTTCAATAAAAACTATTTATTAATACATTGAATAGAATAGGCATTATCTTGAAAATTGGCCTTCCTTGTACCTAGATTATTTTAGTATAATCCAATGGGATAAATTATTATCGTTTTAATACACAAGTAACAAAGTTCATAGGCGATAGGTGTTTACTAAAGGTAGAATTGGTGATCCTAACAGAAAAAAATAGAGTTATAAGTT
Source organism: Calameuta pygmaea (assembly GCA_031762395.1). Classification (NCBI taxonomy): domain Eukaryota; kingdom Metazoa; phylum Arthropoda; class Insecta; order Hymenoptera; family Cephidae; genus Calameuta; species Calameuta pygmaea. The sequence goes on along the minus strand of JASANN010000203.1, from coordinate 154,614 downwards.
TAAATAATAAAGTTGAAAGATGTACAGAGGAGATATTCGCAGAGACGGCGGTTCTCCGTATATTCTTAATGTTAAAAGAAGTGTGTAGCATTTCGACCCGTCCAAAACTTGTATGCTGGCCCCAGCGTATCTCCCGTATCCACTGTGCCCAATAGTTGTTAGACACAGTCTGATAGTGATGAGATTAACTCCATCTTTACTAACGTCTCCTTGGTTATACATATGCAAATTTTCGTAAATTATGTATTCTCAAATTTTCTTAGGTGAAAGATCTTTGCGAAAATCCTACTATTTACAATTTTCTCGAATGAAAGCTTTGTATTTCCATTTTTGACCATCCTCCCTCTTGAAAAAAGTAAAAGAGAAATAAATATAGCATCTAATTAAGTAAATAATAAGAAGACGTTCGCATCGAGACATCTGAAACCCGTCGTCATCGTTTTAAAAACGATTCAGTTCCCTTTTGTGGATTTTTCAAAGTTAATTTTTTGTTAAGAGTAACTCCTGAATTGATACTATTGTTATAGAGATTGTGATGCATACGCTTGTACAAAAAATTGATTGATTTTATTAAATACACGTAGTTGGATCACAATTTGATTATTTCCAGCCATGAGATAGTTGTTACAAAGAAGAAACTATTTAAATCAAAAGCATATCTATAGTTAGTTTCAGTGGTGTGAGTTATTTAAAGAAATAAGTGAAACTACGAACGTTTTTTTTTATTGCTTCAAATAAAATACATTCGTTTCGAAACAGATGTGCAGTTGCTTTAATCAGTAGTAAAACATGGTTAAAGCTAATTAAATATTTTGTTTCTCTTAAGCTGTAGTGCACTTGTGATGAACATTTCTTTCATCGAATTTTACTTTGATCCATTAAAAATTAGATTTATGAATACTTAAAGCAATAAAAAGGTGGACTAACACAATGTTTTTATTTTGTTTAGCAGTAACGATTAACTTTTCGGTTAATCTCATATTTCATTGAATTTCAACTGAAGTTAATTTAATTCAAAGATATTATTTTTATTTTAAAGAAAAGTACATATCTTTTTAATACAACTGAAAGTCAATATGTTTATTTTCATATTTTATTAGTATCTCCGAACCTATGTCACATCTGACCTACTACGTTCAAAGTAATGTGGGTAAGCAACATTTTATATCTTACAAATATCGCTCCTCCCAGAAGTGGTCGACGATCGATTGGGCTTAGCGAAATGCTATATCGTGGACAGCTCAGGTTCGAATCTCGATGCCCATTTCTAGTTTGATTTAGATAATTTACATATTTCTCATAGCTGTAGGATTCATCTTAAAAATGTAGGAACTCAACCCCTCCAACGGGCTTTCCGTTTCGCGGGCGATTACTCTGGATATCATTAATGCCACATTTAAACCGAAGGCAGCGGGCAGCAAGCCGTACTCAATGGTAAACAATCAGCATATCAGCTATCACGTATCAAACAACAGCATATTTCATTGACTTGAACTGAGTTGTATTGTACATAAATAGATAATCAGTAGGATAGACTGCAACTTGTATGTTTCAGAAATATTTCAATTTCATTTAACAGAATTCTTGTTTGCGTCAATAGACGTTTATTGGAATATATATCATATTAGTATAGTTCAAAACTTTCTTGGTTAATACAACTAAAAAATTTAATTAATTAGAAAAAATAGTTCTTTGTTGAAAAAATTCTTTTCGTAGTATGAATCTTCAATCTTTGACCAGGTAGCACCTCGTTAAAGGATCTTGTGAAAAATAATAAGTTAAATCGTTATGTCAGGATATGTCAATGGTTTTTATACTATTAGGACATAAATAGGTTTTTTTATACAAAATTGTTGCAATTTGAACGTCAAACGATTTAGGGTTAGCACCTCATTGAAACTAATTGAATGTTTTCACTTATTTCGATGTAAAATCTCTAGGTCAATCGAAACCATTCTGATTTAACGTTAGGTCACCAATAATTTATTTTTTTTAATAATAAAAAACAATTTTTGAGTATTAAGCGCACGCCTACGTCTTCATTCAATATGGCCGTTATTCGTGGGATATTATTTAAACTTTTCCTATTTACATAAGTACATTAGCGGCACTAAAGACGCCAGCTTAAATTATGTGTAAACTTGCCGTAATTTGTAAGACTCTTTCTTTCTCTCTCCTTCCACAGCAGCGACAAAAGCAATATGAGATCGTAGTTCGGCGCCAGGTATCCCTTGCAAAGAAATATCCGTTATGAAAATTATAGGGTCACTCTGAAGGGATCAAAGTAATATAATAATTTAATTTCCATAGACTTCCATAATATTGAACATATAATATAAAATTGAACGACTCAAAATATGGCTAAACTAAAGTCAAAAGCGATAAAAAAAATATCAAGCAAAGCAAATTACTAAAATGGTCGAATAAAATTTACATATAGAAAATATAAAATCTGAAGTAGCGCAAAAATTTTTAAGAATACTAATTAAGAAAGAGGAGGCTAATAAATAGATCATTTTATTTTTTTTACGATTTCAAATTCTTAGGTGAGGACGAGAGAAGATTCCGGAACAAAAAACATAGACAACGGTGAGAGCTTGATAACATAATAATGCGGCAAAGACAAGTCAAGTTGTACAATCAAGAGACTCGGTCGACTTTCGCGCCAAGTACAAGCAATGAGAAAAAGTTATTGATACATTCATTATAGAAATTGAGGATTTTGAATTGATTGCCACCAAGTTCAATGCGATTAGTGTACGGGATCAGGGCGTATTGAGATGATGAGCGAGATGATTTTATATTTCGCACGCCTACCTACTTTCTTACACGACAGATGACGCTGACTGCTTTGCCTTCTTTACCTATTTGTACTCTGAATGGTGTTGGAAACTTATGAATAAACAACATAATCAAATATACTTTGTACGTGAAGCTACCATTCACACTGAATTTTCAGTTAGTATAAGGCTTCTTTCACAATATAAAACTTTAAAATTATTTTTTTAAAACATACGTGGGTTTTTAGTTAAGTATAGATTTGGAACTATTTTCTTTGCAAAAAACTTTAATTTTCTTGTACGAGTCAAATTGGCTCACTTCAGTAAAATTACGTATATAAACAACGCCCGTGAATCTAGTGTTAAGTCTTTAAAAGCATTCATGTGAAGCGCGTGTGTATGGTTGTACGTATGCGTGTGCTTCGCATAGTTCCTCGTATTTTAGGTGACAGTTTTTAGAGATATAGGATGTCCAGGTGTTCCTCTCCGTAGTTTTCAGTATCTAGGTGTCGGACGTGGAGGTTCAACGTGTCCAGGTTTTCCGCCCCGTAGTTTCTTGTATCTAGGTGTTAGATGTGGAAGTCCAGGGTGCCCAGAAAAGTGTGCAACGAGCGACGCTTTGGCGTTTCGTTCAAACCATAGTATCCTCTCTGTTGTTCGGACGGCCTCAGGTACGTAAATAATCCAGCACACTCTCCTCTCTTAAGTTTACCACACGGCTTCAACTAGCAGGACACCATTAACGACGCTTATATGCATTCAAGATTACATTTTATTTAAAAATTTGTGTACATCTTTATGAATTTATAAAAAATGGACTTAAAAATCAACTTTATATGCCATTAAACATTTTCGGCAACGCAATGTATTTTTCAGATTAGTGATATCACAATATATTTACATTTTATATCCGTAAAAATATAGATTTCAGTGCTTAGAGCTTCTATATCCCGTTAAGCAATAAAAACTTGTGATATCCCCGAAAAAGCACTTACGTGTAAAAAACCAGGCCAAGTACAGGAGTGCTGTGAGTTTCTCTAACAAAAAGTATAGAAATCATATTATTGAGGCCAAGTACATAAGTCACTACATATTTTACATTACTATATCCTATATTTCATATAGGCCGGGTTTATCACATTAAGCACTGGCAGTATGTTCTCCATGCGAATGACTTACAGATTTATAATTATACTATTCGGCGTAGCGCCGAACTGAGATGCATTAAAGGCAGAATCACGGAAATAAATGAAGACATCGTCACTCTAAACATCTGCATTGTTAAAGCGAAGAAACCGCAAGCTATGATATTGTAGTCTTTTTTTAACAGATCGAAGACAATGAAGTTTTGCGAAGCACGCGTGTCACTGCATTAAATATTTGTTACAAAGTATGGACGCCCACAGTTTCGCACTAAACATATTGTTACGTCTCAGCCCTTCTACATACGTCATTCACCCATCTATACATATACATAGACACTTATACCCATGGCCAACCCACATACATATACATATATTGTTATACCTCAACCCATACATACATTATAGATACCACATATGCTACTATCTTTACCGGCGATACTAGATAAGTACATCAGTCGACTAATCGTTAATATAATCAATCCCATTGATTTATACTTATTATCTTATTAATTTACGCTACATTTTGTTTTATATTCCGTTTATATTGTTCATAAAATCTTTTACCTAAAATGTTAAACCCCTTGTTGTTTTTACATTTCGAAATGCAATCTCATCCATTAGTCCATGAGGATGGGCAAGATCTACTTCAGTTTTGTTTTCGTCACGGTGTCTACTTGTCTTTCAATTTTCCTTTTTACTTTCCGAAATATTGCATCCACTAATAATTTTATCGCCGCCACTTAGTTTTCGTACGGAAAAAATTTCACCTCGAATTTTGAAACGAAAAAATTTCAATCGCGAAACTTTTGGGTCACACCCCCACCATGGTATGAAGCATGTACTCAATGCAATTACAACGTCGCATGCGAACGTACAGTGTGAGCGAATTATTTCCACGCTTCTGAGTTCATTTGCAGCTACCTGCGCTGGAGGTGCAGAGGTGTTATGGGACGAAAATGTGAAGAAGGTCCAGAGTGCAATCAATTGGTCCACTAACACGACTACACGAAAGTCGCTAACTCAACTCCTGTTTGGTTATGAACCGCGGGATATCGCTGATTCGAAGATACTCGTGGGAATCCAGGATACGTTGACCCTGGTTGATTTGCAGGAACTGAGGGATCAGTAAAAGCGTCTGTGAATGCCGAACAGATGAGTCAGAAAAGGGGGTTTGGCATACGCAGTTTTTAACCAACGATGAGTGCTGTAGGAGCTGTCGTCATGGTGGAAGCGAATCTAGTTGCTTCTGGAAAAAGCAAAAAACTGACGACGAAAGCGAAGGAGTTCTGAAAGGTAACTGCTATTCTACCGATATGACCGATTCGATGTTAAGGATTTTCAGGATTTGAAGAAGTCACCGAATTAACGCATATTATAGTGCTAGATAGCTTGCGGAACTGGATCACGTTCCATGCTACGTAGTGAGAAAGGATCAGCAGGGAGGCTTGTACACAATGGGTGCAAGGGGCTGCAATTGCTAGATTGTCACTTAACAAAAGTATTAGTGGGAGTCGGTGACCCTGAGGTGCAATTTTTTATCAGAATCGTGATTGGACGAATGTCGGCAAGACTAATTGTAAGATCAAGGCCGAGTTTAGTACTCATAGGTTGAGGAGTGGTCAGTCTCATGCTGAGTGAAGTACCAGTCGAAATCAGGACTATTGGACTAGGTAGGGTGAGTTTGGCAGCATCTGAGAAAGCTCAGAATGGCCCTTACGAAGCATAAATGAATACTCGAAAATGTTCCTGTCCACCCATTTACCCAGTCTAGATAACACCTGGTGTTAACTGAATATCGATCGATACTTTCGAAAGAATTGGTCGATCCCGTACAAAATATCTATTAACACACAGTTATGCCTTTCCTACATTTAAATTTTGCTAGATAAATGGATATTTTTTGTTTTCGAGAAATTCTAGCAGTTAAATATTAAAACAAAACGCCGAAGACGACCAGGTCTGGTTCAACCTTATGTATTAATATAAATATTAGAAATATTAGACGATAAATAATATTTAAGCATGATGCATCTCGTTGTCTTTATTCTAGATTCTAACTATCGTAATCTGTATACTTCATCACGTAATTACTACCTTATTATTTTATTATAGCATTTTTAGCATACTATCAACTTATGTAATATATTTAGGTTTAAGATATGTTTAGAATAAGGTATACATGCAGTATCAGGGAACGGGTTATGAGATAAAGAACTTTAGGAGAAACTTACAGCTTGATTTAAAGGCAATAAAGATGTCAGCCTGCATACGATAGTCAAGTCCAATGCGAGGGTAATATTCAGACAGTTCGTGTACCTTGTTTAGACCTTATAAATAAGTATGGTCCTTTTCCATGACGAGAGTAAGGGCAGTTTCTGATTGAATAACGAAGAAGGAAGACGTATCGAGAGCGATATGTCCGAGGCAACTGGATATACGTAACACTTCAAGAAAGTGTGAAGAGTCAGAACCGAATACGACCATAGTTAGCTGCACTCTTTTAATTAATTTATATTCTCTGAAGCGATGTGTTCAGAACCAGGCAGAAAGTCAGAGTATCGCAAAAAGAGAAAAAGCTATTGATTTAGAAGAGATAGAGCTGCCATGGAGTTAAAAAATAACTTGAACCTAAGTGTGCGTGCGCGAGCAGCACATCGGATTACGCGGAGACGTGTCCGCGCAACTTAGTCGATAATAAATTCATTCAATTGATTCCATCCTACATCATTTGATAATTCATTGTTTCTGGTGCAATATTCACATACATGATTTTAATGATTTCTCTGCTAATTTATAAACAGCTGTACCTGGTCATTCGTCTGAGACGACATGTTCTAGAGCATAAAAAAACACACATCTTTCCTTCTTTCAGTACTCAAATTAGCTACGCGATTGGTTACTAGAATGAGTAAAAAGTATGAGAGAGTTTCAGAATATTCGCAACATCATACGTCATAGAAAAGAGCTATAGATTTACGCGCGGTGGAATCCGCAGTTTGGCGAAATTGGGCGACCATGGTCGAAGATGGTCACTCTCAGTACGTGAAAAACATCAACACCGTGTAAGTTCTAGTTTGGAGGGAAGCTCGTTATGAGTCTGTGTAACACCGCTTATTTCAGGCGCTTCGAGCAAGTCCACCCCGGGTCAGCGACCAAGGAGAGTACTTCTTTTTAGAGAGGAGCTGTACCCAATTTTAATGTATAGTACTGCAGTCTTTTACGTGTCGAAAAGGTGCATTTAATTCTCTAATAACCCAGGGCTATTCATCCGAAACACGCCGACCAAAGTTATCGTGTCCATTGTACTTCTATGATAGAACAAACTTCGGTCAGTCGTACTTCAATATAGTCTAGATTAAGGTTCAATAAAGGCTGCCAAGAGGTTACATTAACTATTTTTTATATTTCGCCAAATTTTAATTACTTTTATACCATTCTTAATCTTTACGACACCTGAAAAGCGACATCTGTGTTCTTTGGAATTTTAACTCTCACAGCTATGGTTGATAAACATATATTGGTTTGCAGATAAATTCACAATTATAAAAGTTTTGCTATTAATACTTCGATAAATATGGTATACATTGATGGCCATAAAAATGGCAACACCTAGAATTAAGGACAATACTTTAACAACATTTGTGCTAGTTGTTGATAGTGAAGAGATAATAAAACGATTAAAATTTGAAAAGTTCGCAGTGGATAGTTTCTGAGATATTCTACAGTAAACAGTAGAGTTTACATTCCTTTCTGCTACCCAACGCCTCCATATGCGCGTTACCATACTTGCATTTTGGTGAATACGAGCCGTGATTTCACGGAATGCATTCCTCCTTCACGTAAACCCACAATTCAACTCCTGTCAAATTCGCTAACGTGTTCGTACACAATCCGGACTCTTCGCTGTAGCATGTTACAATGTATAGTTGATAGCGGTACGAAAAAAGCTAAGCACAAATACCCGCTTCACTTTTTTGTATAGCCTGTACATAAACCACTCCTCTACTGTTTATGAGAATATCTCAGGAACTATCCACTTCGAACTTTTCAAATTTTAATCGTTTTATTATTTCTTCACTACCAATAACTAGCATAAATGTTGTTAAAGTATTGTCCTTAATTCCAGGTGTTGCAATTTTAATGGCCATCAGTGTATTTTTCTCTAACGCCATTAATAGGACTTGCTTAGTTACACACATCCTCTCCACTTTTTTTACGATAGAAAGGAAACCCGGGGAGAGAGAGAGGACTAGTACCAGTCATCATACTACGTGCTCCATCAATTCATTTATTAATTAAACAATTTGATAAAATAAATACATGATTCAAAACCTTTAGGTTAAGTCCATATGTGTTAATGTTATTATTTTTCTTACCAAGAACTTTTTGTAGGACATTCAAACATCATACTATAATCTTGCTGTGATGTACACCATTTAATTCTACTTTATTGATCAATAGCTTTCATACTTAAATTGATGAATTCAGTCCATTAAGTTTCAAGACGCATAAGAATAATTCTATCTTTCACATAAATATACATGGATATGGAAATTATGTGTAAGTCCGATGATATTGCTCGTTTTATGTATTATGAAAAGAATTTTTTCTGCTAATTAAAAATGTCATTCTTAATTAATGAATTAATAGCTAATTATATAATACTTCAATTAGGTTTGTTACGCAATTCCAGGACTTCCGTAAGTCTCAAGGACATTGCTGGTGAATAATTTGATACTCACAGTATGTATCTGTACACATTCATACGTGACACATAATTGACGAGACGTTTACCACTCCATTAAAATCCATTATTATTTATCACAGAAAAAATGGTTTTTACTCCTTAAACCATCACAATAATAGAATAGCTCAATACTTTTCTCTCCGTTTCTTTGGAAGTTTGAGAAATGTCGCCAAAGTTTCAAGGAAGTAAATGATTAAATCATTAACGAGTATCTTTTGCAACTCAGAAAGTGCTTATTTTCTTGAATATTCGAAATTCGTGCTCTTTTTTTAAAAAGACCAATTGCATTGTTATACTTGTATTTCTACTGTTGGCAGTATGGAATGGCGAGCGTGACGACAACAATTGTATTTTACTTTGATTCCACCCATTATCATACTTAAAATTTTTTATTGTTGTTTTCATATCATTGGCAGATGGGCGCAGCCTTTGTGTACCTCGTTAACATCAGAAATAATATGAGAAAATGTTTATGTAATGTAACGCAGTCTTTGATTTGACGTTATCAGGCGGATTCATTATTTGCTTCGCGTACCATTTAATATACCCAACAATTTAGCGACGGTCGATTATACATGTATAGTGAATTCTTGTCGTTCCTGCTCTTTTCTTAGTTGATATCTGTGGAACAAGAGAAGCGAGTTAGAGAAAATAGATCTTCAAATATACATTTGAATACGAACCTGGCTAACATAGTCTCAACAGCTTCAATTGGCAGCCTGCCCAAGCTACCCCCATGTCGAGTGTTGATGGTCAGACCCTGTAATTCTTGATCATGGTTATGCTCACGATCGCGATCGCATTCCGCCTCGCTCAATTCACGACTATCGCTGAATCCACAAGGTGGGAGCAATGTCATGTCTTCGACCGAACTGCGGCAAGCATAATGGCGAAAATGATACAAGATTTGCGAAAGGAACATATAAAGAAAAAGAATTTAGGGGAAATATCCCACTGAGGATCATATTTGCTGATATCAACTGATATTATCCAATTACGAATAATATTAAAACTATCTGAATAATATTATTATTACAATTCTTGTAAATATTTTCACGATCTAAGGTGGATAAGACTTTGAAATTGGAAGAGTATCTATAACAAGCAACGTGCAAGGAAGAGAACTTGGGGAATTATGCGATTAAAAATTTCATTTTTTAATTTAGATAAATCGCAAATGCTAGGGTAATTTTTACGGCACTTTTTTTTTTACATTTCGGATAATATCAAATTTGGGCTGAATGCTATGTGGAAACAAACAAACCTTGGCTACCTGCGAGTGGACCGATTTGGCTGTCGGCTTCTTCGTCTAGCCAATGACGGGGAACCTTCGTTGTTCGATTCAGTGCTCGATTCGACTCCGCGTGAAAATATATCTGTAACATTTTTTCAAGTGTTCAAAAAGTATCTGTACAGTCTATACAATTTGTCTAGACTATAGAATTAAAGTGATGTAGTAAGAACAAAAGGAAATCATTAAGATCTACACTGAATTATTATATTTTACAGACTGAATTTTACAGACTGAGTATGTTACAGTATTTTTTTTTAGAATTTTATATGAGAACCTGCAGCATGTTTTTTAAAAGCTTTTTTATAAGTATAAAAACAAACTACAGAATATAATTTTCGAAATCAAATTTGAATGCTCAAATTTTTACCTCTGCAGGGTTTCACAGGAACACGGTAACTAGGCCCTGCACATTCGCCACAAGGACTTCCAGAAGTATCACTTCCGGATCCTTGACGGCTTGAACGAAGTTTACTCTCGGCTTCGGCAATACTTGGAAAATATCTTTGCTTGTGCCACCTGGGAGTTTTCGACCTGTATGTGAAGTAAAGTTGATAGACATTAATAAAATTTAATGCAGATACGACAAATTATGTCATCATATAACAAACATATATTATGTACACTATGATCTATATTTATTAATTAATTTTGCTTTAAAAATCTGATTTTTACATTTTAGTCTTAATTCGCGTAATATCTATTCGCAATTATACCTTTCAAAATCGACACCCGATCGTCCGTAGTCGATGGTGTTTATGTCTTCATTTTCTAAATGACCGAACGTTTTGAATTGCATCGTATAATCAAGTGTCGCAGTTGTGACGGATCGATTCTCCCTGTCAGGAACGCTGAAGGTGGCATATGGACTAATTTCGTACATTTCTGCTTAAAACAAAAACATAAGTTTTAAAATATAATTAGTAAAAATGTACTAATGAAAGAAACAAAATTAAATAATTTGAGATACAGTATTACCCCAAAAAACAAAGTAACAATTACATAGTGGCAATGTTAAAATTTCTTACTCAAGGATGTACTAGTTACCATGCAGTTCATATACGTAACTGTTATATCCTTGAATAAGAAATTGTAATATTGCTTAAATGCAAATCTAAGTTAAATTTGTTATGAATAAAGTTAATTTAAAAATAATAGAAAGTGTTTGATTAAGTGTTCGATAGAATTATGAAAAATTAATGAGGAATATTGAATAAATATTTACGAACCTGAACCATGATCCGTTGGTTTATGATTGTCGCCCTTAACGGGTGAACTCGTGTAAACTTGATGATTTCGCCGATTGTCACGCTCAGCTGTGGATTTCAATTGCACGCTTGACATGCAACTGGACAAGTGATGATGTTGATGTTGTTGTTGTCCTAAACCTAAACTAAGTTGCTGCTGCTGATGACCTGGTAAAATTTCACCAAGGTAGCCGCGTGCTCTAAAAAAACACATATACAAATAATATAGAAAAAGAATTGGAAAGAATTTCATTATAATATAGCGAATTGTTCCTTCGAATAATTTTGCAGCTTCAAACTGTTTTTTTATCAGTGTGGAACACGATAAGCACCCACCGCACTGCCATAATTATTTTTATTGTTTTTAATTTTTCATGAACAGTGTTACTTTAATGTTACTAGACTGCATAGTTTTTATCTGTACATTCGGTATAGTTGCTTATTTCATTTCATTTACTATACAATTTATGTATGTGATATTAAAGAGTATCCTGTTTAGTATTTTACGTTAGTGAATATACCGTGACTCCGTTTTCGTAGTTGTGAGTTACATTATGTAAATTCGATATTGCCTTCTCATAACCAAGACAAATGTAACGTGTTATATATCTGGGTAAGAATTAATAGTTTGCATGTATTTTAAATGTAATATGAATGTTATTTAAAACGTTATCTATTAACAGGGACATTGCAGTGTTACTAATGTTTTCCAGTGATGCCTGGTAGCTGTATACGTCTTACGGAAGCCAGTAGTCATATTACTGGAATAAAATAATATAGCAACTACAATGTATCTACAATATACAGGGTGGGCCGAAATACACAGTACAGCCGGAAAGTAGGTAATTTCTCATAGAAAAGTAAATCGAAATTTCAGAATTAAGTTTCTCTCTACGCGGCTTCATTTTTAATAAAATCGACTTTTGAAAATCAGTCGGGTACTTAAATAATAATCGACTTAAGGAGACCTTGTCGAAACTACCTACTTGAAATTTCATGTCTGAAACTTTTATAGGTTATTAATTAAACAATTTTAAACTCAACTGCAAAATTTGAAGGTCGGTCACCGACGAAAATGTTTGAAACTGTTGAAACTTTATATATGGACTTAAAGGCCACAGAGATTAAATTTCGACTTTGGATGAAAAATTAACATATTTAAAGTAAACTCTGAAGCAAAAAATGGTATACTACGGATTCGTGAATTCTTCAGGATTCGATACATACCATAAAAAAAGTGACCTTATCGGGTGTTTCACAGAGTAATTGCAAATTAAATGAAGCTAAATTGTCCGAATCATTAAATGCTGTCGTCAGCAACAATAAATAAAAGTCAAATGAGAGTATGATTTTTAAATATATGTATTTGTACAAATGAGCTAATTTCACAAAGATAAACATCTACAAACAAAGTTCTATACTTGATGTAAATAATTTTGTAGAAAGTCCGGTTTATTTTAATCGATTTATGGGATTGATTCAATAGTTGATCAGTTAACTAGTATGCATCAACAGGATCTCCTTAAGGAAATCGCTCGAGACACTATTTTCTTTCGTTTTTGTATAGAATATCACGTCATCCAGCCGTTTTAAAAATCGAACGTTCAGGCCATGCTGGATACAGTACATGGTTCTGATTCAACCAATACAACTTTGTATACAACAATGGTGTCGACATTTCCAACAATTCGTAAATTAAAAAAATGAATTGTTTTCGAGATTGGAATATCGGTTCAATTATTTCAAATCATCTTGTAACGATTTTCTTGCATAGGTTATACCATAAGTCGATCCTTAGTCGAGCCTACTTATATTTAAAGTTCATTTTCCCAAAAATGAAACCTCGTAGAAAAAAATGTATTCTACAATTTCAATTTATTTTTCCATAAGGCATACTATACTTTCCGGTTGTACCACAATTTTTGCCCGAACCTGTTGTAACAAAAATGTTACTAAAGCTCCTTCCCACCCCCTGGCTCGGGGTCCCCACCGGCGCTCGAGCATGCCTATCGCGTTTATCACTATTTATTGTGCTATTCTAGTGTTTCAGGCCTATTGTATCTAGTTCAAAATCCCTTCCCTCGCTACGTTGCCGGGGCAGTGGAAGGCAGGGATGGCATGGGCAGGAGGAACAGCTGATCGAGATCCCTGTGGGATGGTTACCCGCCATTGTCGCGTTCGGGAACCTTCTCCCTGAGACCCCCTCACCTCTTTGCTCTGCTAGCCACGCCATTCCCGAAAAGTAAATAATCGAGGACCTTTCGGGGTCACTCGTCGGTGCTACGCCGAACAAGTAGCTGGCGCCCATATATTGTTTGGATCCTCTGCCTTATCGGTGAGCCCTCCATGCACCTCCGGTCTCCCTTGCCCACAACGTACCCCTCCATCCCCCGATCCCCCTCTTCCCGCCGAGCACGTTTAAATCCCTTCGACATCGCGTGCTCCCGAGCTTGTTTTGATTGCGTGTCCCGTGTAGTATTACGTCTTCTAGCGTAAGTCTTTTAGTTCTAGTTATTATATTTCCGCTTATATTTTCTTTTCGATCACATTCTTTTCTTTTATTTTACGTTCTCTTTGTACATCGGTATTCCTTGTTAATTACGTTCTTTTGCATTACACTCCGTGTCCCCTTTTCTCTTCGCGTTCACCCTTCCCTCTAATTTGCTTTCGCTGTTTTCGAGAGACCCTGGATTCACATAGAACCCAGCACGTCACAATGTATATGGTAAATAACTGTTCTTACTGATTATTTTTCAACATAATATTTCACTCTGTGTACAACACACTAGAATTCAAATAAAAAAAAAAGTAAGAGTAGTGCTTATAGTAGTAATCACTGCTGCATAGGATGAGTACTGCTCATAATAGCGGTAGTGCCCCCTGTTATGAGGACTGCATACCCCACTCTTACAATTACTCATGTAGTACACAGTTTTCGTAGTAGTCCGCGAATTTACTAAAAATGACTAGTTATTAGTAAAAATTGAAATAAATCCTAGCAATTATTTTCCTTGAGGTTATGTTGAGGATTGATGTACGAATTAGTGATTTTCAAGTCTCGAAGATTTTTAATTTCAAAGTAAGACGTTCCATAAATTGTATGATGTACATATCCGTAGCTTGCGTGATGGTATGACACTCTCTGGACTCCTTACATCAATGAATTCTATTTTCGTCGCTCGAATCAGATCATGCTGAGAAATAAATTTTGTATTCGGCACCAAAATAACTGTAAATAGTGAAATCAATTTTACCTGCTTCGCTTAAACATAACGTATCCCAAAATCACGGCTGAGATAACAAGAACAATGGCGCACACCAGTGGAACGACAACGTAAAAGACTCTGTGATTCGGTAATCCCTTTTCTGCGTCGTAATCATCCATCACAAAGTCATTGGGTGGTCCAATACTGACGCCGCTTAGTGTTGTTGTAGCAAATTCCATTTGCGTTTGTGTAGCACCAGCATCATTGTGCGCTGTTAATCTTCAATAGAATCAATAAAAATATATAAAGATAAATTTTATAAATGTATTTAGTGGCATGAGCATGATTAAACTGATTTTCAAAGAACATCTATTCAGCTATTCATAATTTTAGATGACTCCTTGAAATTATGGTGAATTTTGAATTTAATCATCTTTATGAAATAAATATTATTATTGTCTGAATTACCTTACACTGTACCACGAGGCAGATTTCAAATCTCGTATTACGAGGTTTTCGGTAGCGCGACTTGCAACCAAAATCCAAGCTTCTGTGCTGATTCGACGTCTGTATTCCACCGTATAATAAAGAATTGGGCAACCACCTGACGGCCACGATAAAAGATTTAACTTAAGTGATGTCGCATTAGCCGAGATGATATCTCTTTCCTTTGGTAGTAAAGGAGCTGTAAAAATTAAAAATCAGATCATTAATCCTTATTATAATCGTTAATAATTATAAATAAAGTTATTCGAAATAGTTTTCCAAGTAGCAATATGACATCCGTAAAATATTGCAGTAATGTTATATATCCGCACGCATATGCAATGTGTGCATTGACACGTTCTGTATAGATGTGTATAATTATAGCCAAAGTTCACGCCAAATGTAATATTACAGTAATATTACAGTAGTAGATATTACAGTAATATTCGTAGAATATCTAAGCAATATCTATTCGACATAAGAAATGTTTACAGGCAATCCGTGCAAGACATCTTTCATATGTATTCTTTATTTAAAACTCGATATACGATTCCATATAAATATTGCATTTTTCTTTCTCAAAATCATAACGAATGATTGGGAGAGACGTTTTGATTAGATCTAAGGTAATTAAAAAGCTTACATTAGTATAACTGTCCCTTTGTACTATATACTTTTAATTAAAGTTGAGTGTGGAAATGTATGACTCTGATATAGCATACATTACAGAGATACGCTTCAGTTGCGAGTTGATTGTTTCTCGTCCTGCTATCTGGGGGACATTCTTTTGACGACACAATTGGTAACTTCAGTAGGGTGTTGGTTAGATTTATTTTGATGGGCCTGATAGAGAATGCTTAATTTTTAGTACTGGCATACTAATTAGAAAATTGCTGGACTCATAATTATAAGCCCTAAATAAAGAAAACATGTCAATTCCTGGTTAGGGATTCTCACGAACATCCACGAATGTCACCTCTAGCTCTTGCTTAATGCTTCATAAAGTTCACATTGCATATAATATGACTTTCTGAATATATTATAAAGCACAGCTAAAATAATAAATAGAAACTTCATTGAAAAAATTATGGTAAAAATATCACTATTTAAATATTGAATAAGTAACATTGCTTAGATGTCATGTAACATTATGTTTCCGATGTTGTCAATTAGATATCCATGCAATATTTTAGCATGGTTCTTTATTGAATATAACTTCATTTGAATGTTTGCAACCGCTTTTAGATATTTTATAGATATTTATTGCTATTTGGTATTATATACATATGTATATCGTTATGCCCTTACGCTACTCCGATACTCTTGTTTGGTCTACCTTCGTTAGGCATAGAAATAATAATATTTTAGTATTTTCGGAATACTGTAATTTAAGATAAGCTTCCCCCCTTCCCTTCACCCTTCCCTCCCCTCCCCAATCTTTTCTTCGTACCGACATTTCTTTGCTAATTATATCACTTCTAATTTACCTAGGCCGAGCCCAGGAATAGGAAACAACTTTTATTTGTACCAACGAATATAACTTATTTCTTAGCCCCTGTGGTATTCGAGGTATCATTTCTACACTTACCTCCTCCCTTAGTGGTGGCGCTGATAAGAGGACTGGGATCTCCCGTGCCGACTCGGTTGTGTGCAGTTAAATGCGCCAAATATGATGAACCGCATCTTAAACCGTTTAATGTGAAAGCTGTTTGTTCTGGAGACAAAGCAATTTCCTCCCATCCGCCTTGGTCTCTTTTATAACTTAAAACATATCCTAACGAAGACAAACAATTCAATGATTGTGATAAGGCCACAGCTATTGAATCACATTACACAATGGAAAATATTGCAAAACAAATAAAGAATTTCTTGAATGTTATATTACCTTGAATCGTGGCTCCGCCATTGTCTGGATGTTTCCATAGAAGTCGGGCGCTGTGTGTTGTTGTGTACTGCAGTTCTAGCACCGGGGCACGTGGTGGCATTATTACTGCTAACGTATACGTTATGGAATCATTTCCAAATAAATTTTTTGCTATACATGTATAATTTCCTGCCACTGTCTGATCCAATCCTAGATCAAAGAAAATGCATAGTAAGATCTTGTCCGTCTACTTGCACCCACAATAAGAATCAACACAGTTATAATTGTCGGTATGCTTAAAGTGAGCAACGAGACTCTCTACCCATTGCGCCAGCAGCTCAATTCGTAAACATTACTTCAGATAAAGGCTATTGTCAATAGTTCTATATACATATGAAAAGAGTAAGTTTTGCCAAATTTTTCCAAAAAGATAATTCAATAAATATACTTGCTTTTGACTTTATCATGTTGGATATGTAAGCGTTATATATCATGAGTAAATTTGTGTTTCTCTGTTCTTTATTATGGTTCGGAGTGATTCATCAAGTGTTCAGTGAAGATTTTATTAAATTGCTTCTATAAATTTGGTTTTAACCCTTAACTATATAGGTTCGACTTTAGGAACATCTCCTCTTAATTTAAACGTATTTAATGACTAGGTATTAAATAATAATTGTCTAATAGGGTTTTTTAGTTCATTGAAAATTTATTTAGAAGAAATTCGGCAGGAGGGTTAAGCATAAAATTGTTGACGTCTGTGAAACCGCATATGTATAGTTAAGGATTAAGGAGAAAATCAAAATGTACTTATGAGTACCATTGTTATCAGTACCACTTAATTATAATTCGGGAAAAAGGATTATATAAAAATAGTGTAGCAATATCCAAGTAAATTAATAAATTTTTTCGAATTTGAACCCCTTATAACTTCTCATGTCCGGAACAGATTTTGTTGAATTTTAGTTATACATATAATTAATTTGAATTGATAGAACTAGGAGGGGGAGGGGGTTGATTGATTCAATGATTGTCGTAAATTATTTGATGATCCGATATCAGGATTATTATTATTATGTCAGGATAAGTTACCCCAATATGATGATTCGTTATTGTTTATAATTTTGCACCTATCTTTTTTACTATTCGATTGCTTGAATCAGCAGTATTGAAACGTTGGGGTGAAAAAGTTGAAGGATGATAATGCTATTAAAATGTTTTGCATAATATAACAGAAGAAACATTTGTTAGTTATGAATTTTTTGGCAACGCACTCACCATGTATATTAAGATGCCCATCGGATGTGATTTCGTAATGTCTACCCGTTACAACTTGATTGTTCCTGAAGGTCCATGTTGGTCTGGGTGTTGGATTGCCCACAACCAAACAAGATAACGTCACTGAAGATTTTACAGCTCTCCTCAATAATTGTGAAAATGAGGCAACTCTGGCAGGTGCTGTTAAATAAGAATTTATCAATTAATAATAATTTCAGACTATGTCTACATGAATAACTTTAATTATTTAGTATTATCAGAAGCATTAATTAATGGTCGAGTAAGAATCATATTATATAATTTACTTTATGTATGATAGATAATGATTCATTGATTATCAATATTGATTGAAAATAAATTCATTCGGATTCCGTTAATTATCACTTTTCATTTAAAGTCACGGTACCTCGAGTGTTTGTGCTTTGCGTAACAATTGTAGTACACTCCCCTTCTCCAGGACCAGTTGTTGCCGAGACCCAAAATTCGTAAAGCTTGCTACAAGAATGACAATATTTTCACAATGTATTAATTAAATCATCAAATCGTGCTTCGTGTCTGTAAAATTTAATCTATTTGCTCCAGCGCTTTTTCCTGAGCGCTTCGCATTTTTGGTGCGTATAAATACAGACGTGCACACGCTCTGGCGTGCATATATATATTTTATTCATATAGCGATTACGCAACAGATTATGGTATGTTTTATGTGAGCGTTTCTATTCATATGAAGAATCATCAAAGTGGAATCTTATCGACCTGCTCAATGTGTACGTGCTACCACGAACAAAGAAAATATGTAAAATATTGGTAAATACAAATGTTGAGACATTGATAAAAGCATCATGGCTACCTTCAAGGTTTCCTCGTATTTTGCAAGGGCCGAAGGTAACACTATTTTCAAGGAAATTACTAATGAATATAAAAAAGGCAACGTAGGATTAAAAAAATATTAATGTAATATAACATAAAGACTTTACAAGACAATTAAATATAATTTCTAATCAGCGTACATACAGTCCAATCTCTCACGGAGCACAGCGTTATAAATTTTAACTTGCCATAATATGAACGCTTCCCCTTAGCCTCACTCTATGGCATGGCACGTGAGTTATAAATACGCATTAAAATTGCCTATAAGTTTATGAAACGGGCATTTAAAATATGAAAACGAACATTACATTTTTCTCGTTGAATTTATTATTTTTTAATAAACCAAGCGAAATTGAATTTCGGATAAAGATCTTTTTTAATAGTATTATGAAGCATTAAAGTGACGTAAATAATAACAAACGTCAAGAACATGTAATATTTATAAAGACAACCTATCGTATTATATATAAGTACGATCTTTGAAGGTTTAAAATGTTTTTGACGGCGCAGTCAACCAGTCTGGCACTATTTAATCCAACTAGAGTCTCTTTTCCAGAAACATCTTCAAATTTCATATCATTTGCCTTTTCTCCAGTGTTCTGTTAATTTGCAATTTGATCTGCAAGTTATAAAAGCTTTTCATCAGCGATGAATCGCCAGCCAGGATCGTTTTCGTCTCGTAGCTGTTCAACAGTGTGTCCATATCGTAATTGGTTATCCATTGGTGTGCACGGAGAAAACTTTTCGTTAATTAGTGCTATGAAATTCACGATAAAATTTATCGTAGAAACTAGTAATCGTGGGACATCCTTACCATTTCATTACTTATTGCTTATAACATACGATATTTTGAGCGGCTACAAATAAATTTTACAATGCATACGGTAAATATTCGTACTTGCAATTTTTACTGCGTTTCACAATGTCAATGTTTTTTGTGGTTGATTTCAGAGGTATAAAAAGTACAGTGCACTGCGCGGCAAAATTGAATGTAGCGCACGAGATAATTCGGCTGTTTCAGATGACTTTTTAAATTCAACAAAGTAAAAGCTATACTTTTACACTACATGTTTTAAAGTTTAAAAAATTTTACCGTACACTTCAGTAAAAGCTGATGTATCTTGCTTACTTTTTAGGGTGTTTTTGTGAATTGTTCTTAAAGATACATATAGTTAATATGTTATGAAATGCCATTATGTCCGGTGGTACCATCCATTAGCTTGCCTTCAAATTTTTCGAACCACTAATCTATTAATTTAGTCGTAGAGCTTCTTGCTGTCTAATATTCTATCTAATATTTCTCCTCTGCAGAAAATATTGAAATAAAATATCGTTCACTGATATATTCTGTGAGTCATTTAACGTTTTCTATTCAGTGAAGTACACTGGAAGTCTAGCTTCCTCTTGCTTATATAGAGAATTCTCTTGGCTTTCTTTTTTTTGGAGTTAGCAATTGTACGATCCTAACCTATGTAAACTTCTAATTAAATAAATCCCTTTTCATGGCATTCAAGTCTTTCAATAGTTTTTAGTTATTTAATAATCAGTCTTGGTTCTCTTATTGACATATTATTCTTTACTTCACGCACTATCAATAAAAATTATTCTGAATGAAATTCACCTATACTTCGCCTTTCTTCGTTGATTTTTTTTCTGATCGCTTCTGTGCCTAAATGAAATCTGAAAGCTCATCCTAGTTACCACGTGCTCATATTTACCTACTTTGCCAAAAGAATAATCTCGATATTTGCACTGTTTTTCTATACAAATCTGGAAATTCCTCTCGCAAAATATTTACAGAGGACCCTCTTAACATCGAGTAATAGAAACTTCAAGAAAAACCAAAAATAGAATTTTTTTATAAATTGTAATTGCATTTATAAGCAAGTTAAAAATGGAATATTTTTCACAATTATTTTGAGATAAATGTACACATTCTGATAAATACGTATATATATATATATATATATATATATATATATATATATACACATATTTTTAGATTGGCTCTATGTATTTACTGTAATTGCATTTTTCAAAACTTGAAATTCCACGGGCATAACTATGTTCGATATTCTGCACAAGTTGCCACCTCTACCATAGTGGGACGCATAGAAGAGACAAATTTTATGGGAGGTTTAAATGTGCATGTTAAAATGCATGCATTGAAAAGGGTATATTCCATAATTGAACCAAGGTGGCGGTTTTTCATTCAATTTCATCGACGACTGATGTCGGTCGATGACATTCACTCAGTCGCTACCATTGGCTGAAATTTAACCCTAGAAGGATAACCTATGTAAATTTTACTCTCAAGCCAATACATTTATAACGTAGGCTAGAGAAAGGCTATCTTTCTAGAGTTAAACCTGCGCGAATCACATGGGTCTTTTTCGACCCAAGCGAATATTCACCCTTAAATATCTTTCGTGTCCTGGACGCGCCGGGCTTCTCTCCCCAATCTAAATAAACTTATTAGTGATGGGTACTCAGTGCCCAAGCAGCGCCTTCATCTAGGAGTTCCTATCGAGACAGCAGCAGGATAAAATCTTGAACGGGTCGAAAAAAAACCATATGCCCCAGGGTGCCTGCATTTTGTCGACGTAAGTAAATTTGTGTTTTTCGTGTTTTTAGCGGGTTTTTCGATGTTTTTTGATATTCTTCGGTGATTTTCATCATTGTAAAGCATAAATTGAAAAACTTCAAAAGAGAAAAAGATGCACGTTGTGCACAGTTGAAAAAAAGGTTATTATATGCTGCGGAGTCTGCGGTAAACCGATTTGCGACGAGCATCGAATAAATTTTTACTTGGGTTGCGCGCAATTAAATAACCAATCTTTGTAAACTTTCTTTCAAAGTTACTGTTTCAAGTATTTTTATGATTCAATAATACAAAAAATTATAATAAATTTTATGATCAAAAAAACGTTATTTCTTAGCATTTTTTATACCCCAAAAATACACTTTATATACCCCAAATAAATATACTTTTTCAAACGGCCAAACTTCGAACATTTTCTATCGAAAAGCGTATAGTTTCAGCTACAAATCCGCGCAAGATTTTTTGGTTTATGTTAAATAGAAAAAAATGGCGATTTTTTCCATAAAAATACTTTTTTTTCGAAAATTTGCTTTTTTCCAACGGTTTATTTAAAAATAAAAAAACGAAACAGCTATGACAACTATGCCATAATAAAGTATAATGAATAAAGAGTATTTCAGATTTTTTTCTGTCTAAATATGTGAAATATAAGCTGCAGGACGAAAACGACCCATATGACCCAGGGTGCCATAAAAATTCATATGCCCTACACAGGGTTAATAACAGCAATCGTGGTTCAATTATGGAATATATCCGAAGTAACGTCGCAAATAATCTTAAGGCTGTTTTAAACTTTGTGCAATTACATCCGTTGTACTGTTGTAGCAATAAAATTGGTTAAAATGAGAGTATATAGATTGATCAATAAACATTGTTAATCTTCCAGGATGGGGATACTGCAACTGGTTTTCTTCAAAATTTTCATAAATCGCCGTTTCTTTATCGAAACATTAGTCGGGCACTCATCTCTACTCTTCTTTCAACCGGTTTCACACATAAGAATGCATTGTAGTGGTTGTAATTTTCAAAACACATCTCTCAGATTACAATAACGTCTCTTAATGTCATCGCACATTAGTATAATCGCCTCTGACACTGACCGTTTGAAAACCTTTAAAACTCACAGTCTTTGTTAGCGATGGTAGCGCTGTCGGTAAACTGTATCCGTTTCGTGTAGCGCATTACTACGTGTATGTACTGTGACGTGAATTTTTGGAAATCCACGCCACAAATGACCCGCGGTGTTAGAGATGTAGGAATTAACTGTTTAGCGCTCCAAATGTCAGTCCTAGGTTAAGGCGCACAGATCCCTTAGTATTAAGTAACCCGCCTGTCGTCCGCTTTAATGTTTCTTTGCTTGATTTTATTTGCATACTGCTTGCTTTTTTTTTCTTTTCTTTCTTTGGATAATGTATGACGCTTTGGTGAAACCGATTGGTGTGCGAGCTGGTGGAACAATGCCGAACAACGGGGGAAGTGAGGAAAGAGGCGCAGAGTTTGGTGACCCTGGGAGACCGACTGCCGCCGCTTCACGAAGAGGGGATGCTGCATCCAAGGAATCAGGAGAGTCCAGAGTACCCGGGATGGGGCTCATGCTTTCGTCTGCCGGCCGCCCAGCTGGGACGCCCTACGATCCACGCCGCCCTCGCCGCCGAACAGGAGTTGACGTGTCCTCCGCGTCCTGCAGCGGGGCTGCGAGAATATCTACGGCGGGCTCAGGCCGATGTACCGCCGGAGACAGAGATGGAGAGCTGCCAGTACCGCGGACTCCCGCGCCCCCTGGCCCACAAACGGACCGCAGCACCCGAAGACTCCCGAACGTGCCGCCGACAGCTTCGGTCATCTTCGTGGCTAGCGATGATCCTCACCGCGAAAAACCCCTTAAGCAATTAATACGTTTGAAGTTCGATATTTTGTCACGGTTCCGCCAGCGCCTGAATAATGTAAATAGTGGGGGTCAAGAGGTCTTGAGCTCAGTGAAATTGAAATAGTACTTCACTTACGTTTGGAGCTCGTTAGCAGTTGGTAACAGTTAAGGAAAGTAGTCAGCGTAGGCAAAGAAGAAGGAACGAGAATCGAGAGAAGGATAGGATTTATAGAAGGAAGGAAGGAAGGAAGCCCTTCTGGCCTTTCAGACCCCGTAACTGCACTTTGCCGCTACAATATTTGGTGAGACCCTTGACTACCCATTATAAATTGGCGAAATAATTTCTTGGTGTTAGCGAAAAATTACCGTTAAGGCCTTCTGCCTCAGCGGGAGTATCTCCGACTTTGAGAGTCTCGATGTGAATGTCTTTCCGCATCGGGCTAGCAAAAAGGACGATAGTGCTGGGCTTTGCGATTTAGTGGTATTTCGAATTTCCTGTTTGTTTGATTTTGCCGCATGAGGCCCTAAAGTACGATCTATACTGGAATCTGTCTCTAAATTAAGTTACCTTTCATAGTAAATTCTTTCAGTAGCGCCGCACTCTTAGGCGATATTTCATATTATAATTTATTGATGTCTTGCATCTTCTAGTTGTTGCTTGTAGCCTATCAAGTTTTCCAAATTAAATTGTTGCTAAGTGCTGAGTGCCCTTCTGGCCTACTGGATTCTTCGAAACCCTTTGTTCTCGCGATTCGCGCTCGACTCTGCGGCGACCGCGGGTGTTATCCTCGACCATTCCGCCGCTCCCTTCGAGTTCGGTCGAGGAACCCTTTACGAACCTTCCTCTAAAATAAATTTATAATATAACCGAGAATTCTAGCAAGCAACTATAGGATGCTTTTAGTTATAATAATTATATTGTATGTTCTCGCTATTTATGTGATTTCTTGGTGTTATCTAGTCTTTATTTTGTATTTGTCGCGTGCTTTGCTGTTACTTTTCGAATCCCCGGGTGTCGCGATTGACTCTTTCCTATTCGCGTAAAGCTCGGTTAAGATCTAGAAAATTGTAGTCGCGATTTCGCCGGAACCTTTGCTCGTGATTCTTCTCTATTCGTGGGACCTGCCTACGTTCGTGATCAGTCCTACTTATCTAGCGCCGTCTGTGAAAAATACAAAAATAATCTGGTTAGTCTCCAAAAATTATTCTCAAGTCGAATTGCTAGGGACGCCCCTGTGCCGCGAGCGCTTCACGAGCCTCACCGCTCCCCGCGGATACACGCTAAGCCCGCGCCTACCAGCTCGCCGAGCTCGCCGCTCACGCGTGCACCGGCTACCGCGCGATACCCGCCGTACGTACTTTAGCGAGGAGCCGTAGAACGACTCCGGCTCCTTCCAAATTTATTGTAAATTTTTTCGGAGACTATTGTCTAATACTATCTGTCTGATTGATGTGCATGGAATCGTTCCGCATTGTTAGCGTCTTTTGCGTTTATCTTTCCGCGTTACTTTAAGCCAATTCTTGATTGTAATCTTTTCGCGTTTCAGTCAATTCCGTAGAGCGTATTACTTTGTTTGGCGAATCTTGTACCTTTAGACTCCGTAGGCTTAGCGTTTTTGAATTATATAAAGTCACCCTTTAGAAGTTCAAGCGATATAATTAGTAGATTTCCTTACGTAGAATTCTCCGTGTGCTCATAATTCTATTGTTTGCTTAGCTATACTTACGTTTTTTCCTTTCTGCATGTATATTATAGTAATTTCCTTAAATTAACTTCTCTTTGGTTTATATAGAATCTTTTCCTTGGCTTTGTTAAATTACCATAAGACTTTTGTTACGTTGTATTGTCTTGCTTGGCACCGCTATTGGTTGATACTTTTCTTGCCGCATGTTTTGGCCAATCTGACTCTACTTTTGGGCTATCTTTCTACTTGCTTTTGATTGCTAGTTATAAAATATAGCTCTGGTGCGTTAAATCCATATTGTGCTTCTCTTGGCTTTATACTCTAATTCCTCTGTTCCCTGCCTGAACGCCACGACGCTTCCGACTAGCTAGCCACCGGACAGGGCCTTTGGTGCATTACTGTTTAGCGACTCTCTCTCTTCCGCTGCTTAGTGGACATCTCACGGATCGGCCGTTGTTTCTTGGTGAATCTCGTGGCGAGGTTAGGTTTAGCGACTTTGGGAACGGGTGGCACGTCTTAGGACGGTTGGCGTCGCCCCCGGTTCCGTTAACTTATTAGTGATCCTTTCGTGAACGAGAGCCCCGCCTTAGGTTGTTGGCGTGGTCCTCGTTTCCGTAATATTCGTGTTTAGTTTTAGTGTAACCCGGCCTTTTCCGAATCGGGTAAAGTATTTAGTGACGAAGAGAGTGCGTTGCACTCGTGGTACTCCCGCGAGGGATACCTGGCGCCCAACCCGTGATTTCGCGTTGGTGACCGGAGTTAGAGAGAGAGAGGACCATTGCGGGTCGTTTTTGCTAACGAGAAATCTCAACATAACGTAGCAACATGTATCCCAATTATTTACTCTTTATTTACCCAGCCTTAGTCCCGCTCCCCACATCTTATTAA
Source organism: Calameuta pygmaea (assembly GCA_031762395.1). Classification (NCBI taxonomy): domain Eukaryota; kingdom Metazoa; phylum Arthropoda; class Insecta; order Hymenoptera; family Cephidae; genus Calameuta; species Calameuta pygmaea. The sequence goes on along the minus strand of JASANN010000203.1, from coordinate 128,664 downwards.
TAATACTAGGCATATTACAGTAGTGGGAGGTAATCAAAAAATGTATAATGTTATATATGTAATTATCATGTTACCGAGTATTGGGTCAGCTCATAGCCACCTGTGATAGGGGAGGGGGAACTCTGGGGTTTCGGGTATGACGCTGGGATCAGAACGGTGGTGGGGTCTAAAGTCATGGTGCGGCGTAGGCGGGGAGGTCTACGCGGCCGAAGTGGTGGGGGCGATGCCACCTACTTACGGTAATCAAAAAGTTACCGACTGCAGATCCGTGCATAATTACCGACCGCGGTATTTCGAGGGGAGGGGTGGGGAGAGTAAATAAGCGCGGGGGTGGCGCCATACTGCGGTGTGGGAGACGGAGCGTTAAGGGGGGGGGGGGCGGCTTCCCGGAATGGCCCGTATCTACTAATACTGTTCTAGGTGCTGGTCGTCATGGTCCAGGCTTGCCTTAATGCTAGACACTCGCGTTCTAACTCTAACTCCTCGGGCTCTAACGCTAACTCCTCGCGTTCCGCGTCCGCGGCGTCCATATTTCCGGTAATGGACTTTATAATTGATCCCAGCCCATCGATCAATCCCCTGCGCTTCCGCGCTGTGTCCGGTTTCACGAGGTTGTGGACCATTCTGATTCCGTCTTTTATTTTCCTCACCATTCTGGCCACGGAATCTGCAACGGCTGGACAGAGAGGGTCATTTCTTCCTTGCTTGTCGCACATTTCTGGAAGCCGCTTCAAATTAGCGCTGACGTCGGCTTCTCTTTTCAATAAGGCAGTGAGATCCATGGTTATGGTTAGTCTCCATGTGGCCTTGGCTTCCGAGAGGGTTCCGATTTCCTCGTAGAATATTCCCGGATTGCTGGTAAAGGTGGTTATCGTAAACCCCCTTTCCGCTTCTTTGGAGATTACGCAGCTCGCCGTCAGCAAGACTGTCCTGCAAGAGGAATAGAACGTTACCTGAAACTGGCCGGGTCGTGGGATTGCCTACGCAATGCGAATTCTTCCGTTCTTCAATTTCCCCCATTCGCCGGTTTCGGTCGCCGTAAGTTCTTGCGAGCTCACTCCGTTTCCGACAATTCTAGGCGATGGATTATTTCTACGGGGTGATTTACTGCGGACAGCCGTGGGGCCTGCCGGTTTGCGGGAGTTGGTTACTATGGGTATTCATCTTTTCTGCGAGTGCACAGAGGCGCAGAATTCACCGCATCTTATTTTGACGGCTTGTTTTTCCTTTCAGAGGACCAGCTTGTAATCCCTACGAGGAGGGATAATCGTTCCCCGGTGGAGAGGTTCGGGGTGAGGACCCTCAGGGAGATCCGGCGCACGAGGTTCCTGTGACGGCGGACGGTCGAGGCTTTGTGGAGCCTCGGCGACTTCGCCGGGGAGGAAGATCCTCCCTATTTCCTGGAACTTGCTCGCTTGTTCCGGGTGGAGTGCCCTACGTGTGGGCACGAGATGTAGGAGTTTCAGAGTAAAAGAGTGTGTACATCCTCAAGTGCTGTGTTCTCGATTTATTTCCGTTCGTCCTCCGGCTGCGGCCTTCCCGCTTCCTTCTTAGTGCTCCGTGAAGTTTTTTAGGCGGTTTGCGTGAACCAGCATGGTCATCCGACCCATCTTTATAGTTTAGTTAACCGCCGAATTTCTCGCGATTACTTCGTACAGACCTATCCACTTCGGGGTCAATTTAGCTGAACGCCCGCGCCGTACGGCTTCGTTGTGGAGTAGGACCCTATCTCCGATGAGGTATTCTTCTATTTTCACGTTCGCGTCGTAGGTCAGTTTAGACCTTTCTTTGGCGTAACGTACGTTAGCCTCGGCTACCGTCCATGCGGCGCGTAGCCTTTCCCATAGTTCCTGTGCGTAAACGTCTAAGGAGTAGGAGTTTCGCGGCTTCTGTTTCACCGCTGTCGGCAGCTCTGCTTCCCAACCGAACACTAGTGCATACGATGACAATTCCGTCGCCGTATGAGGCGTAGTATTATAAGTAAACATTGCATATCGTAGCCAATCATCCCAATTTCCTTGATCCTCGTCTATGTAGTTCTTAAGATATTCTGCGAGCGAGCGATGCGATCGCTCTAATGCGCCGTTGCTTTCCGGATGGTATGCAGTCGTCTGGATCTTCTTAATTCTCAGCAACTTGCATACCTCCTTGAGAGCTGAACTCAGGAAATTCGTTTCTTTATCTGAGAGTATTGACTCTGGCGTTCCATATCTGGAGATGATCTCTTCAACGAGGGCTTTCGCCAAGGTGATTGGGGATGGCTACCGCCTCACTGTATTTAGTGAAGGCATCCTGGAAGGTAAGTATGTATTTGTTTCCGGATGCTGTCTCTGGCAACGGTCCTACTATGTCGACCGCTGCTTTTTCGAAGGCGCGTGCGGGTGTGTTCGTTATTATCATCGGGGCCCTTCCCTTTTTACGCAGTTTGTTAACCTGGCACTTACGGCACGTGGAGATATTCCAGTTCCCTTCGGATTCCTGGCCAGTCGTACTTCATTCGAATACGTTGTAGCGTTCTCTTGACGCCCTAGTGCCCTCCTAGAGGGTCATCGTGGTACTCTTTAATGATTTTCTCACGGTCTTCTACCGTGGGGCACGTTACGCCACTGCCATAGTCAAGTTCATCGTTCGAACTGTTGTCCTCTTCGGTACAGGACGATGAGCATTCGCTCTGCTCTTCCGAGCTTTTTTCCTTACGGATTTCTGTGCTATCTCTGCCCCAACCGGACAGCCTTGTGGTGGGGCGTTCAGAGTCTTTCGCGCTTTCTTCTGGCCCTAGGCTGCCGTTCGGCTTGGAGGTTTCCCTCGCCTTCTTGTGGGCCCTTGTCGTAGCGTAAATACGACTTAACGCGTCCGCATTCGTGTTTCTTTTCCCCGCCTTGTACTTTACGTCAAACTCATGTTCCGATAATTTAATCCTCCATCTCATGAGTCGGGAGGCCAGGTCCTTTACTCCAAACAGCCAAGTCAGCGGCTGATGGTCCGTCACGACCTTGAACCAGGTGCCGTAAATATACGGTCGGAACTGCGCTATCGCCCATACGATGGCGAGTAGCTCCTTTTCGGTTGTGGTGTAGTTGAGCTCCGCTTTAGATAACGTTCGGCTTGCGTAGCAAATTGGCAGGTCTTCTCCGACCTTGCCCTGAGACAAGATTCCGCCAATCGCCTTGTCAGACGCATCTGTTGTCACGATAAACGGTTTCTCGAAATCCGGATATTGTAGAACTGGTGCCGATGTCAGTGCCTCTTTCAGTTCTTCGAAAGCGGCATCTCGATTCGCAGTCCATCGAACTTTGTGTCCTTTCGGATAAGATCCGTGAGGGGCTTGGCGATTTTCGAAAAATCCTTTATGAACTTCGTGTAGTATCCGGCCAAGCCCAGGAAAGACTGAACTCCCTTGACATTCTTCGGCACCGGGAAATCCTTTACCGCCGTGAGTTTTTCCGTATCGGCCCGCACACCTTCTTTCGAAATGATATGCCCTAGGTAGTGTGTTTCCCTTCGCAGGAACTGGCTTTTACTTGGTTGTATAGCCAGTTTGGCTTCCCTCAGGCGCTGGAATACCTCTTTCAAGCGAACATTGTGCTGGTCTACGTTCTTTCCGTAGACCACGATGTCGTCTAGATAGACATAGCATTTTACTCCTTGGAGCCCGGCTAATACGGAATTCATCAGTCTCTGGAAGGTCGGGGGAGCATTTTCTAACCCAAAAATTTTCTCCTTGTCTTCTCTCGCCATCGGAATCTGATGGAATCCCGAGGCGAGGTCCAAGGTTGAAAAATATCGTGCTTTTCCCAACTGGTCCAATATCTCGTTGATGTTGGGCAGTGGGTATGAGACTCCTATAGTGGCTTCGTTTAGCTTTCGGAAATCCACCACGACTCGCATGCGGCGTTCGCCCGCTGCATCGGGCTTCTTTGCTACTACTAGCAAAGGGGCGTTCCACCGGCTCCTACTAGACTGTATTATGCCGTCGGCCAGCATTTCCGCCGTTTGTCTTTCGACCTCCTTTTTGTGGAATTCGGGCAAGCGGTATGGGTGTACCTTGGTAGGTCTTACCCCTTCCTTTAAAGGGATTTGGTGCTCCACCATGTGCGGGCACGGAAGTTTGTCTCCTTGTAGGTGGAATATCTCTTCGTATTCACTTATCAGTCCTGCAAGGGCCCTTTTCTCTTCACTGTTAAGGTGCGCCAGATCCAGTTCGCTTTGTAATCGCTCTATGCGTCTGGCGCCTCTTTCCGTGCTTATAGCGCTTACGCGCAACGTCTCGGCCTTATCGCCTCCCTCTTCAGTAGCGGCATCCATCGG
>JASANN010000203.1:101342-124256 GCA_031762395.1 Calameuta pygmaea | reverse complement strand
CCATATGCGAGATAACCGCTTCCAAGGGTCACTATGTGATAGAAACCAGATCCCACTGACTGGCCTTTTGATATTTAATTATCGACCGCGGATGTGGAACCTGATTTCTCACGCGGACGTAACAGTACCTATTCTTCTCTTTTATTACCTTTACCTTTTCTAGTTCTAAATCAGTTAATTTTGGTACTAAATTCCTTTCACTGATTACTGTAGATCCACTATCGCAGGGTTCTCCTGTTGTAATTACAAAATAGTCAAGATTATCTTTACCATATTGAAACAAATCTTTGCTTTCTACTACCTTGCCACCACCAGGCAATAATGGTTTGGACTTCTGGTTAACAAGCTCATTGTCATTATCGTTATGTTCTAATAAATCAATATCTTCACTATCGAATTCTATGTCTGTTTCATTTAATTCATCTATCGGACTAGGGGTTTCTTCCCTATCGATTATGTATCCTCCCATTTCTTCTAACGGATCATTTACTTGTGACATTATTTTATCTGTTAACGGTTGTTTCCTACGCTCAGCTAGTTTTTTTTACTCCTAGTCTGTATATTATAATCAGTGAGAATTATACGTTTAGATCCAGAATCAATTGCATAATTAGAATTGTGAGGAATGGACTCAGATTCGGAATGAGTTTGAGCTTGAGGTTCCAAGTCACATGGTGAACATGATCGAACATGATATTCTAATATATGATTCTCTGCATCTCCTATTGAGGGTGAGGAATCATTTTCATTTAATGATTCTTCCGATTTGGATTCTTCTAATAACCTTCTTATATCCTCAATTTCTAGTCGCTTTGGTTTACCGACTGACCGATTTCGAGTAGTAATAAAAATATGATTAGATTCGTTCGATACTAGATTCCTAGACAGAGCATCTGCATTTACATTCATTTTCCCTGCTTTATAAACAATCTTGTAATCATATTCTGCTAACTTCAATCGCTAACAAGCTATCCTCGAATTTACATTAGTTGCGCTTTTAAACCATTCCAGTGGTTTATGGTCAGTGACGAGGGTAAATTGATGGCCATAAAGGTATGGGCGGAAGTGTTGAACAAAGTCTACTATTGCTAATGCTTCGTTTTCATAAGTATCAAATTTTTGCTCATTCTCTTTTAATGTTCGTGATGCATAAGCTTTTGGCCGATCTTTACCAATAGGTCCTTCTGAAAGGATGGCACCTATTGCTCATCCTGATGCGTCTGTTGTTAATATAAACGGCTGAGTAAAATCAGGGTATTGCAGTACGGCGGGTTATATGATATTACATAATTGACAGGCAATCATATTCATAGATGGTGAAGAAGACATATTACGCAATATACAATTACTAGCATTATGTCCTTGCTTTGAACAAAATTGGCAAGTTGGAATATTCTATAATTTCAATCTACCTATCAAATTTTATTATTTAAAAAAAAATATTATTTATTTAAAATACGTCAAAATTTATGGCAGAATTAATCCTATATATATAAACACATACCATTAAAATTAACAAACTAAACATTAATCTAACATCACACACTCATATTACACTCATTTTACAATTCGTTACTATATCTAGAGCTCTGTAGTCTTTGATTCTTTAAAACTGAATTTATATCCACGAGGAATTGATCAAACGATTGAATTTTATGTTATCGGAATTACGATATCACCCATCCGTTGTTATTTTAAAGGAAATAGATAGATATATAATTATATGTAATGAAGGTAGACGATACCGATGCATTTTGTAGATGAGTCGTCATATTCTTGTCCGTAATATCGTCATCATATCGGTGTATATTCGTCAGACCGAAGATTATTCTGGAGTGGATGATGAATTCTATTAGCCTCGCGTGTTCGAATATTTGATTCCAATTGGTGTTAATTGCTCCAATATGGATATGGTACCACCATAATAGTACGAAAAAAACACCCTGTCGCCTGGTATCTATCGCTGCTAATAAGGGGAATTTGAAAAAAAAGTAAAAATTCTTACATAATTGTTAATTAACGCAAGGTTAAATCTATATATAGATACCTGAGATAATTGGTGGTTACACTAGAAAGAAATTACGTGTTTCGCCTCAAACAGTCGACTCGCGAAAGGGACGAGGAGCATTGTGCTCTTTGCTACCTCGGTTCCCGTGAACGGAGAGAGGGGATATTAGTTTATACGAGTGCCCTCAGTGTCGTTTAGGATTATTACAATATAGAAAAATGACTCTGTCGATAATAAATCGTTACATGGCCTATCGGACTTTACTTTTGGGCTATCTTTCTACTTGCTTTTGATTGCTAGTTATAAAATATAGCTCTGGTGTGTTAAATCCATATTGTGCTTTTCTCGGCTTTATACTCTAATTCCTCTGTTCCCTGCCTGAACGCCACGACGCTTCCGACTAGCTAGACACCGGACAGGGCCTTTGGTGCATTACTGTTTAGCGACTCTCTCTCCTCCGCTGCTTAGTGGACATCTTACAGATCGGCCGTTGTCCCTTGGTGAATCTCGTAGCGAGGTTAGGTTTAGTGACCTTGTGAACCAGTGGCACGTCTTAGAACCGTTGGCGTCGCCCCCGGTTCCGTTAACTTATTAGTGATCCTTTCGTGAACGAGAGACCCGCCTTAGGTTGTTGGCGTAGTCCTCGCTTCCGTAGTATTCGTGTTTAGTTTTAGTTTAACCCGGCCTTTTCCGAATCGGGTAAAGTATTTAGTGACAAAGAGAGTGCGTTGCATTCGTGGTAGTCCCGCGAGGAATACCTGGCACCCAACCCGTGATTTCGCGTTGGTGATAAGAGTTAGAGAGAGAGAGGACCATTGCGGGTCGTTTTTGCTAACGAGAGATCTCTACATCCCCGTTGCAAAATCTTAGGTAACAACATTGGGTGCTCCTGCGGGGACACGGAAACCAGGGAAATCTCTACTTCACGTAGCAGTACATACATACAGAGCCTAGTTTTCTTAACTATGTTCTTGACGCTCAAACGCGATTGGATGACAGATTGGTTAGGTAAAGCGGACACTGTCTGAGGTTCGACCGTACTAGCGTCTGGAGCGTAGTTCAGATTTTAAGTTTCATCTCTCATAGAGAAAAGTGAGAACAGAATCTTTTTTACTTCCACGTGGGATGTTATAGGTACTATATTAATTTGTTGCAAAGCGCGTCCTGCACCATATTGTTGGAGTTTGGTGAATACCTTGATTCCGGGATAAGGTAGTTCGATGATTATAATCATAATAGTAATAGGTATTCATGGATTAAGAAGTACAATAGATTCTTGATTCTGAAGGACAGGTAGGGACTGCAGTCGCGAGAATCGAGGTTGCGCACAATTTTCCGGTATGTAAATTGCGCAATCTCTCTTGCGCTTTACACTGTCGTAACAAGTGATATGAACTGCAGTTGTATTCCTACATTGTACGATGTCCTTACAAAGAACAACATTGAATCTTAGATGAAATGATCCTAAAGCAGCTGCGCGTCACAAGTAATAAAATGGCTGACCGATAGGCTTGGAAGGAAGCGTGACGAGAATCGATCCGGTAAAAATCGAGAATCTACCGTATGTAAAAAACATTCAACATTTATTATATTCCAAGTATAAAAATTAATTCACGAAACTATAACATAACTTCAAATTTCAAACCATAAGTACGTCCAAATTTATCGTATGCAAACAAAATATTAATATTTAAAGTTATCGTATTTGTGTGTACAGTATATGTATCTCTATGGTGGAACTAAATATGTACTTCAATTCTGTACTTCTCAAAACCCGTACGATAATTCTTATAAATATTTTGCATAGTTCGAAAATAGCAATATCATCTGAGAAATACATAAAATTTTGATCTTTATCCTGGAATACATCTAATCATCAAACCACTTTAATAGGTGAATATTTGACCTGACCTCTCGACAAGCCCACGTAGTTCCATTGTTAGTGTGTCAGTTGTTGACGATGGCGGCTCGTGCATTGTATGCGTGTTGTGTCTTGAAGCACCCGCTTCTTTACTGTAAACTGTGTACTGTGATACATGACCATTTGATTCCAGTGGTGGCAGCCACGATACAAGGATGCTTTCAGCCGTTAAAGCCAAAGCTTTTATGCCCGCCGGTGGTCCTGGCACTGCAATAATATTTTTATTGTTATTTTTTTTATTTTATATTGTGCAGATTCTAAAATATAATGTAATGATTATTTATTTTGGGGGTATATGTATATATTCATTCTACTCATGTCAGTCGAGGTGCGCTAGGCCTCGTTCTTATCGGCGACTGCTTGCTTTTTATTGACACTCTTTAGATAGGTTTTATACTAAAATATATAAGTGTAACAGACCATATGCATAGGATACTGAAACTTCATTATACGTGTAGAATTTATGTCTTCTCCTTTCCAAATATTCTCAGAACTATATGTATATTAAAGTCCTTTTTGCGTAGTGAATTTGATATATTGAAACCTTTTTTTTTACACGAGGTGGTTCTCCAGCTCGTGTAAGTTAGGCGGGTTCGAGCCAATATCGGTTGTTATTAATTTTAATCAAAAGAAATAAAGATGAGATTTTGTTTACAAAATAGTGGAGCCCAAGAGTATGTTATCCTAACCGGTGTACAGAGAGTGCTAATGTAGGTTAAGCCTAACAGGTGCTGGGTGTTAGTATTAGAGTACGGTATTAAAGCTGTACATAGCAATATAAATACGTTAACAGAAATAGATCGGGATGCAGAAACCTATTAGATAATACTGATTGCGGGATAAGATAAATGTTATTAATTTAGCTCCCCGTAATTCACGATAGCGTTAAGGTCGTTCTGATAGACTAAAAATACTGAATCGTGTCGAGGGACATATCTGGTTTCCAGAATATGGTTCAAGAGTTGATTCGTTAATGTGCCCTGAATCGTGCCAATGAAAATCTGCTATAATGTAGACTGTGGTCAAAAGGGTTGATTCAGATTGCATAACAGTTGCGCCGGTGAACAGTATTTGGTATTCCTGAATATAATCACCGGATTAACTTGATGAATAGCTTAATGGTCGTGCCACTGAACAAATCCCAATAATTTTGGATGTGGTTAAAGGGTTGACGAGAAGACTTTAAAATTGTACGATAGCGAGAATGAATGGCTAGTAATAATAATAATAATAATAAAATGCAAGGTATAGGCCAAAGGAAGCGATACAAGTGACGATAATAAGACACTGTAGCGTCCCAGTCTAAATACACAGGACAGACGTTGAGAGGTGTCGGTTTGCTACCTTACTCCACGCAGTTTGCGTGTACTGCGAAAAGTAGTATCTTTATAGACTAATAGCGAAGGAGTCGATTTGCCACCTTTGCCCGAGATGGTTTTCTCGTTTATACTTGCTATAGACTAAACGCTAATGGCCGAATGCTTCGAGTCTGATTTTGGTGCCCTTTATACAGCCTAAGATCATGGGCGAGATGGCCTGAGGAGTGCGGTGTTCACACGCGTCACGATGCCTATTTAATATTATTGTTTATATGTATAAGGCTGTACAGGTAAGCCAAGTTCTATATTGGCATTCTGTATTATCAACGATTTATACGTTACAATATACATATATATATTTTCGGGGAGTGATAATTGTCGAGTTGTGTATAAATTTTGCAATGCAAATCATGTGAAATATAGACTGCATTTTATATTAGACGGTGCTCAATTATTACTACTATTTTCACAATCATATATCGAAACTTTAATAGTAAATTGAAGGAGCCTTATCCAACTGGACGCGTGCATCTAAATATGTGAATGTAATCATTAATAGCTACATATAAATAATTACGCATCGGATCAAAAGATGTTAAAGTATTTTTTGACTCATTTTTTAATTAAGAATACGGCTATGCTAACTGTGTTTTACAGTTTCTAGACACCTTGTATAAATATACCGTACATGGAAAAAATTTGTTAGAGAAAATTACAGTAATGCGGGATAAATCTGGAATTAAGTAAAATTTTGTGGAATATTAATGTAGAAAAAAGAAATTTAATATACTGAACCTAATACTTTTTACTACGAGGGGTGGTAACATTATGAGATCTGGAAAATATGCTAAAAATACTGCAATTTGTAATCAGTCGAGTTTCGCAAAAAATTTTAATTAACTGAAAGAATATATAAGGCCAGTTGTAATTTTTATCATGTAAAGTAATAATTCATGTTCACGTCGCAAAGCAGCAAAGGCATTGTAGGATTCCACGTAAATTTTCCAGTGAATTTGTATAAATTTTAACTAGCTGTCGTGCTGAACTGTTGGGCACCTTTAGGAAACTACGGTTTGTAGAGATGCACAGGCATCAGTTTTTGAAGTGCTGCCCCAACAGAAATTATCATGTTTACTGACCTCTAAGTCGCGTTATCCTATACGCTTTTTGCCATTAGTATATATTTTTGCTCAACAATTACAGGAATTTTTACCCTGAAGCAGGAAAATTTTACCACCATATTGTAGTAAATTTCAGTCCATGATCTTTATCGGGATGTATAAGTAAAAATTGTTGCGATACTGATAAAATCCTTACCTTATCGTTATGTCCTAGTTTTATTAGTTTCATAGATAATTTTGACTGCGCATTTCACAGCAATATTTAATAGAAAATTTTCTCTGCGTAGTTAGTTTAATTATACCTAGTCTTTAATTATACCAGGTCTTCGTTATATTCGATTTTATTTAATTTGGACTTCTTATATGCACCCAGCTGTAACTTTTCCGTACCCTTTTATTCACATTTTATCAATAAATATTATACAGTTGATTCAATCCGTTTATTAATATAAGTTGTTTAGTATTAATAATCAATAATACACGGTCTGAGATTTTATTTATATAAAATACGTGTGCTTGAATGATGACTTGTTATTAGTATCTTTTTATTTGAAGTTATAATTAACGACTGTAGAATGAAGTTCGAAATTAGAGCCATAACGGTATTTAAGAAACTGAGAGCCGCTCTTACATAATTGCATATGGCTTTTGTAATGTGCAAAATACATCTACTTTACAAGTAAAATGTATCGTAGTTGATATAATTTTACAGTTCTGTGCAGTATCACTAAGATTACAGAACGAAACACATAATTCTTCTTATGTACCTTCCTTCAGGTAGGAGGACAGTCGGAAATTAAAAAGGGAGTCGAAATGTTATTGTACACCCACAAAACCTAACCTGTGAGGCATAAATTAATGGCATAGCGCTACCTCAGCTATTACGGTGCTTCCAGAAAGAAATAAAAAATAACAAGAAAAATGTCGTAACTGTATGCGAAATTTATACTACGCAGGGTTGATTTACATAATCAGAATCAAAATAAACGCACGGTGACGCTAACACAACATTAATTTGGGTGAATTAATTCGAATGGAGGAAAATGAACATTTATCATTATGAGGTTGCCGCACAGCTGTATTACCATAATGCATATGTTCTTATGAAGATTTTAGTTGCGGGTTCAATCTGACTTTTTGCCACTTGATGTACATCCTTTCGATAGCATCGACTTTGGCCGTATAATAACTTTGAATCATGATAACTTGCAACAAGATGTGTTTTTAAAAAATTATTATAGCATTGATGATGCAATGATCGCTAAGCCGCTAAAAGGACAGTTTTAACATTTTTATACATTTTTGAAATGTTTTTAACGTTATCTGAGCTTTCTCTAAGCACTGTTGAAGTAAATTCGGACTCAATTTTATTTTAATTATCTTGAAAGTTGTTTGCAACAGGTATATTATCATTACATGTAATACCATGTAATATTAACTGTCCATCAATATTGTAATATACATACATATATGTAACACTATTTGCTAGATTTTAGAATTATTAAATAATTAGATTCACTACGTTTGGTCGTTCCTCTCTAATTCATGTTTGTTTTTAATTTTAATGATTTGAAGGAGGGACGGCAATTAACCCCATAAGAGGCCTTAGATTGAAGGATTTAGTTATATCACTACATGATATTAAGGACTAATCGTTGGGGCATAAGATCATGATAACCCATTATAAGCCCTCGCCATGACAGTAGGGATGCATGGGTATGAAATGGCTGTGTTCTATGTTTCTCTTCGGAGGGTACGTAATGGTTTATTCAAATTAAAAGTAACAGGCTACAAGCAGCGAGCAGTGATTAATGAGTGAATAACAAGGAGGTTTGGACGTCAGTGGACGCGTCACCCATCGGTTGCTATTTTCTATCTGCTTTAACTGTTTTTCGGTTAGTAAGATTTAAACATGGGCTAGGTAGGAGATGTATTTGAACAGAACTAACCACCGATCAATGAAAACGTGGACTAACATTGTTTTCTTTCCAAATGAAAAAATCAAGGTGCAATTTAGTGGTTACAGTATGCGACCAGCAGTATTGTTCCTAACAGAAGGTCGCAGGCTTAAATTCGTCTCAGGACCGATTGTTTCTATAAGTAGCAGTGCGCAGTTAATTTGGGTTTGATACGTTGTATCACGCTATCCGTGGATCCGTCTATAGATTACCTCGCGTCCTATGCTAATCAACATTTCAAGTCGGCTGCAGACGAAATTAGAGCCCAGTCAAAACGTAACCGGATCAGTATTTTATTTCGCTGAAGCACCATCCCTGAGATGATTCTTTACTTTTCATGTAATTCAATTTGACAGAATAAGTTTAAATAGAGATTGCATCAAAGACAAAGAATTCTCTACTTATATTCTTATCCAGTGAGGAGATTAATCGTCTTAGCAGTTCGAATAAGTGAACCAACAGGGTAGAGTAGCAATAAAACGTTATTCCCCACCGAGTTACACAAGCGAAATGTCAATCATTAAATAATGGTGGGGCAATTTCAGAAAATATAAATCGCTGAAAAGCATTACGGCCATTATTCAATCAGTTTTGATCATGAGAAACATATCGACTGATTACTTACAAGTTCTATTAAACGTATTGAAATAGCACGCTTGATATAGCACGTTATGCGGTAGCGACAGAAGCGAGGAAACTGTCAATAGTTATTTCTTTCTTTTAGATTGTTTTACAAAAAAGTCTTTTGCGTCTATGAATGTGAATTTTTCAAATATGGTTGCGAAACTAATAGATCAATAATTTAATGGACGTCGACAACGTTTACATCTTATAATTAGGCATTTTAATAGCAGGTAATATGTGAATTGTTCATGCTTACCGTCTTCTTCGGTTGTACAAAAAATTGGAGGACTCAAGACGCCGTCACCTGCACTAGTGTAGGCCAAAACTCTGATTGAGTAATTGGTGTATTTGTATAGCGTGTGTAGGTAAGTCTCCTCGCTGGATGTTCGCTTGACTTCGCCGACCGTCGATATGTCCACTGTAACGAAAAAATAAATAAATGTTTTCAGAAAATTAGCACTTTAATATCAATAGCACTTTTAATTTAAAACCACAGCCAGTCAAAAGGAATACATCACACACTAATCATAAAATTAGTAGTAAGAAATTCAATTTGCAAAATAGTGATTGGTTGAAAGTATGATGGAAATATTCACTATGAAATTAAAAAAAAATGCAAATTATAAAACTGATGAATGTTTAACGACGCTTACTGTTTTCTGTCGGCACGGGTCTATAGTACACTTTGTATCCTTGAATGAGTCCGCCATGTTGATGTTCCGGTGGTGGATCCCATGAAGCTTTAACGCTTTGTGACGAAAGTGGCGCACATTCTACCTGAGTAGGTGGAGCCTCTGGTACTAAAACAAAATTATAGTTCCATGTTACATACTTATTACTGTGCAACGTGACAACGAGTGCTTGCATTTGGAGTCCTTAACTATTACTACTGCAAGTAGATGAGAATTCGATTGAAAATAGGTGGAAATTGTTTTCAGAGCGAGTTTACGAGACCTGTCTGACAGGTTCAGTAACAAATCATGAAAATGAAAATTAATTAAAATTGATTTGTAAATATAATTTTAACGCACCAGGAATAAAACTCAAATTTGTATGTGTTATGCAACGCTACGTCACCTTCCCTTCTACATAGCTAATTCTATCCAGTTGCATGATGTGTAGTGTACTAAATAGTTCCAGGCGTTGACCATTTGTAGCCAGGGTAATAAAACTCAAACAAATTGACTTGATTTTTCTTACTCTGGCTCCGAAGGGCCAATACCGGGAACAACAATATATTACATACATAAATCTAACTGACAATTCTTTATAAATAAATATTGTCTGCTATTGTGTGATGAACAGCAGATAACCTAGAGTTAGTTTCGTGAAGGATTAAAATGACATTCATGATGATATAAAATATTGTAAATGACAAATAAAGGAAAATTTCAACATTTTTATGGAACAATTCATATGCAAAATTGAAGATTTCTGGTTTACTCTTTAATTATTCGTTTTAGTAACTGCCATCCGGTTGATTTTGAAGCTTGTAACAGGTGTTTGTTTGATGCATGTCACTAAATATCAGAAATCAGTTTTGAGTAATTTATTGATTTTTATGATTTCGTCTTATTAGCTTCTTCGTGGCTCATAGAAATATAGTAATATATGTATACAGACAGATTAGTTCGCATTGATGTACGATTATAAGTAACTGCTTAGTAATATGTTAAGTAATTGTAAATTGAAATAAAATCGCTAATAATTCAAAGACGAAACTTACAATTTGACCAACATTGAAATTTACTTAAAAGCTTATTCAGAATTTTGAATGCATAAAGCTCTTTCTACAATTGCGAATACATAAAAGGACCGTGTATCTTTTTTAGAGTATATAAAACGCGAACACCCAATCGATAAAGTACATTTATCGAAAAGTACAATAGTATACACCAATAATCAGAGCAAAAAAATAATTAAATTTTGTGACGTAAGTTTGAATTATTAATTTATCTAGCAGTGCATTAAAAACTGTAAGCTACTGTTACCTCCTTCTTGTGTTGTTCCTACAATCGGCGTGCTTGCTGGCCCACTTGCTATACTGTTGAAAGCTGTGATTGAAATATCGTATTTTGTAAATTTTCTTAGCCCTGTTAGTTGTACTTTTGTTGTTGCCCATCCATTCACTGTCAAACTTTTGCTTTGATTGACACCCAAACTCGAAGAGGAGTGTTCTGACCATGTGACTATATAACCAAGTAATTCTCCATTACAGGTATCCTTTGGTGGTGCCTATAAAATTGTTAAAAAAATTTATCAGTGTAGACAAGATTTATTTTTATTAATGACGTCTGACTTTTTCATTTATTTACTTCATGTCCGTCTGCTTTTTTTAAATAGAAAATTTATATTAAAACTACAATAATAAAGTAGTTGCTACATCCTAATAATTGTAGGTTGATACGATTTTCATTCGAAAGGAATTTAAAAAAGCAATATGCGCTATAATTGGATTGTATTGTTGTACAAAGAATGTAAGTCATAAATTACCTGCCAGCTAACAATCAATTCGCCAGAGCCCGCTGACTGTACATTAATATTTTGCGGAGGTTCTGTGGGTGCTGTAATATCATAAAAATGTATTGAAGAACTTATGTTCATTTGATAAGTTTCATGACTGATGGATGCTGTATTTATTGAATATACCTTCTTCTTGAGTCTTGGCTACTACAGCATCAGTGGGTGGACTGGCATCAATCGAGTTAATCGCAAATACACGAAAAGTATATGGCACTGCCGGATGAAGGCCACCAATCATAGCAATTTCTTGCTCGTCGCTGTTGGCATCGAAATGTGACAATTCTGTTTCGAAAACACATTACGTAATATTATAATATTGCTGTATAACTATACATGTAGCAGTAGCCATTGGGGGTGAAATAAATTTCCAAATGTAACGGACAATGTCCGGAAAGAAGGTACAGAAGTCATAAGGCTCTATATAAGGTTTAGGGTGCAGTATCAATCATTTTAACGTTCACTTTTTATTACAATATGTATAACGTAAATGCTCAAACTAGAAAGTACATATACGGACACACATACCAATAATCAGAATAAACATAAAATTGGATACTGTAAGAACTCCATGTGATGAATACAAGTTATTAAATTTTTTTATCAGAAATCTGATATTCGAAATTAAGTTCAATATTGAGCTATCGATATAATAAGACTGAGATATATAAAACAAATTAAGGTGTCTTTAGATATTGTCTTCGATTTATACTATAACATGTTTAGGTGCGGGAGAACAATAAAATTTATTTAACTTGAAATATTCTAGTAATACTTACCATTTTGCGTTGGATTTATATTATGGTCATCGTTGGATGTTCCAGGAGTGTACGTAACGTTATGCGTTTTAGTTGGATCCCAATCATCGCTTAACGTGTGTCCCAGTGATCGATATTGAATTATATAATTCCGAATAGGACTATTTCCATCAAACGCATGCCGCCACGACAGTCTAATTGATCGTGAACCAATTTCGATGACTTCTAAAGAAGTTGGAGCATCGGGTCTTTCTGTATAAAAAAATATTACACAAATAATTCACGTCTATACAATTGTAAGATCATTAAATATATTTAACAAAAAACATACTATAAGCAGAGCATGGAGTATGTACAAATAAAATTGTTTATGCGCTGTTTACCTTGAACTGCCAGATAAACAAGATGTTCACTTCTGCCAAAAGCATTGTCAGCAGTGCATCTGTAGACACCAGAGTCTTGTCGGTCGCTTCTACCAATTGACAATTGTGATTTCAGTCCATTCTCGGACTTGACTTGACTGATGCTCAATCGATAGTGATTCAAATCAAGTCGCTCATTATTTTGAGTCCATTGAACGCTGATTGGATTGTCACCGATGACTGTACAATCCAAAGTCACTGGCTCGCCACGTCTTATTGTGACGTTTTTACTTTGTAATTCGAATCTTGCGGGCTCTGAGAGAAATTAAATATAAATTCAGCATAAGTAATCGGATTACAACATATTTTAATAACTCTCTCAGATTTGAGCATTTTACAAGTAATGTAGTCTATGTATTCGCGATTGATATATTGGATTTAGATCTTTTAGCAAATCGAATATATCTGAAAGAATTACTGAAAGAGTTTATGTAGCTCCTGCAAATTTCATATCTAAATTAATTATGAGAAGCATTGTCTAATTGTAATTTGTGATAGGAATAAATATGATTGTTTATTGTGTAATGATTGCTGCACATCATTTTGGGATTATAATTTTCTTGAATCAAGAAAGTCCATGCTACAATATACAGGCGAAGAGAGAAACGTTTAATTTTCCATCTAGAAAAGTGGAACGTCAAAACTTGATATCGTCACGGCAAGTACACATTTACAAGGTTGGAGAATGTGTGTGTTCGGAGAAATGGGGTTTAGAGAACGCGTATACATGAAAGTGCCACACAAACGTGAGAGTGCTTTTAAGTGTACGTGTGAGGCACATGTCAAGGTACTCGAAATGTGGAAGTGGTTGTCCGAGATGTGTACCGAAAGTACCAATTGGGAAGGTGATTTTCGAAGTTTAATTAAAGATCCAAATGATATAGGATTGAAAGTATCAAATGCTTGTGCATCTTTTTTTTCTCTTTGTGTGCATATGTATCTTGATTCACACCCCCAAGACTGTAATAGTCATAATCTTAAAAAAACATAGCGTTATCGATTTTTATAAAGCGATAGATTCATGCTGATAGTTTCATGAATATTAATTGATATTTATTACATATTTCTGAAGAAAGCGTAATGAGAATACCTTTATCAGTGATAGTGATAAATAAATTGTATATAAAATGAAGAGACCATGAGACGACTTTAAAACACAAGCGACACGTCAGAAAACGTCATTATTAACCCTTTGTTGCATTTAATAGTATCCACTAGATAAAGATTGTTTTTATTGCATGTAAACTGCATTATATACCCAGACACTATATATATGAGAAAGTTATTATTAAAATGTTTCAAAGAAGACTTTTAGACATTAGGAATTATCTGGATAAATGAAAGAATAATCAATGATTTTATTATTGAGTTATATCGTGTGACTAAAAGCAAATGGTTTATACGCCAAAACGTTGGATTTTCAGGAAGCATACGCCCTTTTGCTTTTGGTCACGCGACATGTACTACTAAAGTAGACTAAAATAAAAATTCTTGCTTCCTGGCCTTCAACGGGCGGAGGACGATCTCGAGCCTTGTAATTTTATCATGAGATCTTCGATCAAGAAAATTAACTGAGAAATGTGACAAATTACCGACAATATGTTTGTCTTGGTAGTTTTTTTTTTCATATACCGAAGGAATAATGCTATAATATATTTGACGTATGTGTTATGGAATGCGCGCTTCTGTATTATGCAACGAGGGGTTTAAGCATAACACTAGCAATCGTCTTACCGATATCGAGGTGTCTACACATCCTGTTGACAATACCAAACGCAAACAGGAATAACAATACACCTATAAGGAATCAATAAAAAATTTAAAAAAATTCGACTCTATTATTAATACAAAAGTAATGACAAATTTGTTTATATATAGCAAATCCAAAAAGCACCCCACGAAGAAAATGAACGTCAATTATACAGCACACAAAATCAGAAATGTCAAGATAGATCGCATTAAAAAATTAAGAAAACTGAATGCGAATCAAGTTTCATCATATGTCTGTAACAGAAACGAACTTAATCAAATGACACAGACATAATGACGAAAAACATAACGTGACAATGAGCATGTGCCCTCACCATTGATGGAAACGTAGATGACTTTGCTAAGGCCAGACCCAATACCGTTATTCGCTCTGCAAAGATAATGTCCTTCATCCTGCGGTCCCGCGGAGGCTGTCCACAACGAACCGTTTCTCAGAATCTTAATCCTCCCATCTATTTCATTGTTTAATAGTTGATAATCGTTGGGCGTCCGTCCGTGTCCGCGTAGCCACGTGACTTTGGGCACCGGAAATCCTTTGGCTTCGCAATGAATGTTCAACGGACTACCAAGCAGGATGGCAACGTCCTGAGGCTCAAACGTCCATTGTGGTGGCACTTTAACTAACAGTTCAGCAGTGTGATTCACTTTGGCGGCACTATTCGTGGCGACGCACGTGTATCTGCCGCTGTGTCGTGAGGATACTTCCTTGAACACCAGAATGCTGAAGAAATCGTCACCTCGTTCTTCGATCTGTATAATTAAAGTATCTGAATGTATAACGTGTGTGAAATATTTTCCTACTTTCAGTAGATCGTGTTATATGATAATTTGATAATTTAAGTATTTCAATTCTGCTCATGTCATTTTTTTCAGAACCTTACGACGAATCTAACGGTATATAGCTTATCCAGAACTCATTGAACACCCTGTATATTAATTCGGTTGAAAAAGCCTAGATCTTAATTTGTAAACTTACACGAAGAGAGGATGGAAGTCGTTCGCCGTCTTTCAGCCATGAAAAGTAAATTGGTCGATCGCCGGAGCTGACGCTGCATGTCACCTGGGCCCAGCTACCTTCTTGCAAATTTGACGGAAAGTCAAACGGACTCATAATTGGTGGGCCTTGGAAGAACAAACTGATTTTGAAACAAAGCATTCAAATACTACATAACTACATGTGGATGTTCATAATAATAGATTGTAATGTAGGTTACGTGAATAAAATGTCACTCACTACTGACAGTCAGTCTGATGTCTCTACTGGCAGTTTCACCGGATCTGGCACGAACTGTGCACGTATAAATTCCAGCATCGTTTGTATCGACATTGGCAATTGTAAGGTAGCCTTCAGTGTCCACACGATGTCTCATATCAAGCGGAAGTTCTACACCACCACGTGACCATTCGACTGATGTTATAGGATATCCAGAATACGGACAGGCTATGGTAGCATCGACGCCAGCGATGGCGCGCATTGGTTCATTCGATCTAATATATGGTGGGCCTGTAAACATAATGCGGACATGTCACGAAATTGTTTAGATTATACGAATTATCCACTGATGCGTCATAGTTTTATAAGATTATAATGATGATATAGAATGACTAAAAAGTCTTCGGTTATGTATATTCCTAGATGATACAATTTTTCTATTATATACCGTATATGTTTAGTCGTGCTTTATGTTCCACTGTTGCCAATGTATTAGTCGCTACACAACTATAGAGACCACCATCTTCTGCACGTGCGGAAGTAATATTAAGATGGCTGATAACGTCACCAGACTGATCGACGTATTGACCAATTGCATATCTAAAACGAAGAAGTACATTAATAAATATAAAAGATCTTATCATAATAATTTGAGTCTTCTGAAGACTTCCGTAAATAAATACATCAGAGGTTTACCTATGACCGGCGTTTATTTCACTCAAAGATTCACCATCTAAGAACCAAGTAAAAGATGGCGGCGGAGATCCTGTTGCGGAACAACGTAAAGACACGGGCGGTCCTGGTCTTAGCGCTTGTTTAATAAATGTGTACTGCAGTTCCGGTACGGTATCTGAAATGATGATTAATTAACTAATTACGTAGAACATTCCCTATTCTTAAAATAAATTAAAGCATTCATAACAAACGAATCAGTAGTCTCGTACAGAAGAGTCACTCGGACATTACTCAGCGCATTGACTCTTTAACCGACCCAGCTGGTTAGCTGCCCGTATTCCAAAGGACTGTAGCAGCACTTAAAAACGTCAGCAGAAAATCACTATAGTGTAAACAACCAAAGCCATGGGCCGCTTCTCAGGCAAAAATATCTATGTGTGGGATAGATCGGTATGAGAACCTGTTTTGAAACTGTATCTCATATACGGCAAATGAGACTATCCTACACTTGACATGTACATGTCTAAATTTTGCGACTAACCAATTAAAGATCAATCAAAGATCAATTGTAGATGAAAAATTGACCTTGCATTGCAATTATATCGTTGTTCATTTGGGAAAGATCAATTTAAGATCTATGGACAGTCAGTTTTTGAATTGATTGATCAATCGCAAAATTTAGACATGTACATATCAAGTGTGGGATAGTATCATTTGCCATACATGAGATACATTCCCAAACCAAGATTTTATATTGACCTATCCCATGCATCGAAATTTTTACTTGGGTTGTTCAGAAATCGTCTAAGTTTCACGCATAAACTATTAGAAGACATCTTATCGCTCATGATTCTAATCCTTGAAGTATTAGATCTGGTGTAAAACTCGTTGGCTGGCTTAGTTACGAATTCGATGTTACGGACCCTAAGGAACGAGGTGGATCGGTTAACGGGCAAAACTAAGCTACGCAAACTAGTTAATTTCGCCATTAAGTAACGTGTAGGGCCACTTTGACCAGTTTCTCTTCCGCACTGCTTAATTGTTGAGGTAATAAGCATTTACAAAATAACGATATTGAAATCTGTAAAAGCCATAAAAGTTTGCTGTAATTTCTGTTCATTGAATAATATATACAAATTTCAATTGTTATGTGTGATTCCATTTGTAATATATATCTGCGAATATTTCAGGCAATATTATTTCTCGTTAAAATAGCAGCGCATATTTCGACATTCTAAATGAACAGTGAAGTCAACAATGAGTGCATTCTTACTGCTGGGAATTCACTTACTTTTTATTCAAGTTATCTCTAGGCGTTTCTTTTTTGTTTGATTACTTCTAGATTTCTATTATCAAAATTAAAAGCCTTGTTAGTTACCACAGCCCACTTAATAAATTCACTACAAGCTTTGTTGGATTTAGTTAATCGAAAGGGTTTAGTTATTTAATTATTATCAATACTGAATATAATTACAAGTAGAACCATAATTATATTCAATACAGGTGAGCGATTCCATCAGACTTCAACCACCCGTATTTTGTTTGCTGTGCTACGTGGATATTTGGTTGTTTTTATTTTGAACACAGATATCCCGGAGATGGTTCATCGTATCAAAAATTATAAAAACTGAAAATTTGGTGTTTTTTAGTATCTACAATAAAAAAATATTTTTAAAAATTTTTGAGTAATCTAAATGTGTTTTTAAAAAAAAGAAATACACAAAATGTTTTTTCCTGATCAAAGCCCCATTAATATCGGTGGAACGGAATTTTTTGAATATTTTGTAGACAGAACATGAATTTTGTGCAAAATTACAAATTGGGACATCCGGCCGATTTTTAGTCACATTTTTTTAAATGTATTGTCGCACACTTCAGTACTTGCTTTGCCAGAATGATTCATAAATAGAATGTAGACCGATGTCCTTTAAACAAATAGAATCTTTATTGAGAAATAGTACGCCCGTCTTCCTCGAAAAGTGTCGACAAACTACTCTCGTTATTTTTAAACAAACAGTCAACGATGGTCTATAGCAACGCTAGATTTATAATATTATATAGACCATTCAATAATGAAATACTATAATTTCGGCCGTCCTGATGCATCGGCGTCCTCGACGACAGAAATGTTTTTTTTTCTATTTTTCGTTCGGTATAATCTTCAATCTATCTATTGCTAGTATGCCTTTATAAAATCGTTGACTTTGTTGTTCTCCTTCAATATCCTGGATCAAATATCGATCATTCCCTATTTCCTTAACAACTTCGTAAGTACCACGATATTTTTCGTTCAGTTTTCGGCTTTTCTGGGCTTCCTTTCCTTTTTTATTAAATTGTTCGCATAACGGTCGTTTATTATTCTTTAATCTATCGGCAACGTTTTCATCCTCGAGTTCTGTTCCCATTACAGCGTTTAACTCTTTTACTTCACGCGTTAGCAGACTATCTTGCCTCCCTATTGATTTATAATTAAATATCAATTCAGCGAGTGTTTTTGTTTCGTGATTCTATGCGTACTGTTATTAATTGCCCCCTGTACGTCGTAAATCTTCTCGTCCCAGTCACTATTCTCCAAATCCCGAGTAATCGTCGGTAAGCAGTTCAGAATAATACTATTAACTCTCTCAATCTGCCCGTTCGCTCGTGGAGTACCTGCTGCTATTTTCACGTGTACGATTTCATTCTCCTCGCCAAATTCCTAAAATTTATCCGAGATATAAGCCGCCCCTCGATCACTAATTATCCATTTCGGTTTTCCATAATGCGATATTATTTTTCGGAATACGTCGATAGTCTCGTCTGTTCCGGTACGTTTTACAGGCTCCAACATCACATATTTGCTATATGCACATATCGCCCAGAATATATTTGTTATTTTGCTCCGTCTCAATAAACGGGCCCAAATGGTCAATGTGGATGGTTTCAAAGGGGGTATTTCCCTTATCTATTGGATGTAAGAATCCACTTTTCTTTCCGGTTTGTGGCTTATAATATAGACAATTTATACAACGATTTACGTGCAACGTTACGTATTCGCGCATTCCCGGAAAGTAATACGTTTCTTTCAACTTCGCCAAAGTTTTATCGATCCCTAGATGAACGAGAGTTTTATGAGTCACCGCTACTAGATCGCTTCGCAATTCTTTCGGCATGTACAATCGCCATCGACCTACGTTATTCTGTAGACTCTCGCGTTCGCCATGCTCAATTTTCTGTGTGTCTCTGCGTCTTCTTCTTCTAGTTTTTCTAGAATTTTTAAAATCTCCGGACACAATCGCTGCATTGCCGCGATCCAGTTCGTATTTACTTCGATCCCCAAAATCGGTATGCCTACTATCGGCGTCTCTTCTTCCGGTTCAACAGGAAATCGGCTTAAACCGTCGACAACCACGTTTCGTTCTCCTCTTATGTGTTCGATTCGATAATTGAATTCAGCCAATCTGATGAACCACCGACCAATTCGTGGATTTAGATCCCTTTTGCTTTCCAGCAGTTTTAAACTGTTACAATCCGTTTTTATGACAAATTCGATACCAACCAGGTAGACTCGAAATTCAAAGGAATGGTACTTCGCTTCGTCCTTCGTAGTTTTCCTGCTAAAATAACATATTGGATGTACCCGATTATCATGTTGTTCCTGAAGCAAAACGGCTCCCATTCCGCGCTGACTCGCGTGCGTATGAACTTCGGTCTTCGTTCGCGGATCATAAATTGCCAAGATCGGTCTCGAAGTCATTTTCAATGTTATTTCCTCGAAAGCTTTCTGCCGGTCCTTTCCCCAAATGAATTTCACATTTTTCGCCAATAAATCTGTCAAGGGTTTGATTATTGTCGCGAAGCCTTTGACAAACCTTCGAAAGAAGCTCGCGAGTCCCACAAAACCTCGTACCGCTCCAACATCCTTTGGCATGGGAAACATTTTAATCGCAGCTGTCTTCGTTGCTCCTGGTTCGATTCCTCGTTGTGAAATCTCGAAGCCTAAATACTCGACTTTGTTTTTAAAGAAATGACATTTCTTTAAATTTAACGTCAATCTTGCCGAAGTCAATAGTTGTAGTACAGCCTCCAATTTTTCAATACCTTCATCGAATGATTTGCTGGCTGTAATTATATCGTCTAGATACGTCATTGCCAAGTTCCCGGGTACTTTACTAAAAATCACGTTTATCATTCGCTAAAAGACCGCACGCGCGTTACACAGTCCAAACGGCATTCTCTTGAACTGATGGTGTCCGTTCGGCGTTACAAACGCAGTCTTCTCTCTCGAATCTCTGGATACTGGGACCTGGTAATAACCACTGAAAAGATCTAAACTCGTGAAATAACGATTACCCTTTAATCCATCGATTTGATCGTCATTTATCGACATAGGATATTTATCTTTTACCGTTATTTTGTTCAAAGCTCTATAGTCAACGCACATACGCATATCCCCGTTTTTCTTACGTACTAATGAAAATGGACTTGCATATGGAGAGTTACTATCCTCGATAACATCCGCTTTCTTCAAATCCTGGATCATTTCTCTGACCTTCTTCTTCTCGTGATACGACAGTCGATACGGTCGATAGAAAACTGGCTTTTCGGAGGACAATTTTATTTCCATTTCCGCGATATCCGTTTTTCCCATTTGATGCATATTACGCGAAACTACCGCCTTATATTTGTTCATGAACATCGTTAACTTCGTATATTCTTCATCGTTCAAATCAGGGTCGATTTCGTCCTTCGTTATCTCTTCCGCGTTGAGCCCTCGCGAAAACTCCCGTTCCTCACAGACTTCCCCGCGTGAAACCGTTTGCCCCTTTTTAACTTTTATTTCTGTGTCGCTAATATTCATTATAGTAATTATCGATTCCCCATTCTCGTTTGTACTGATAATACATCTTGGTATCGCGTTTTCCATTTTCACGATGCGACTCTCGACATACAAATCGTCTTTTCCGAATATCAACCATGACATTTATGTAACCCAGATAATTTTTAGGAATCGTGACATCGTCAACGGATACGAGTTTCGTTCTGTTAGCTTTTGACGTTTCGATCTGAGAAAGTTCACGAATATTGTTTGAGATATTCAAGGAATCGAAGCTATTCAAACTATATACGTTTGGTTGTTCGGTGTACGAATGTCCGATTAATAAGGGGACTATCTGCGAATTGCTCGGCACAACGTATACATCTCACATCTATTTGAATATTAGCCGTCATAATTCCGATCGAAGTAACCTCTCCGCCGCCGTAACCTGTCAAAGGTTCTTTCGCGCCCTCGTAGTACGATAATTCTAGTTTATCCGCGTTTTCTTTGCGAATGATTGGCGCGCCGCTTCCCAAATCTACGTAACATCGAATTTCCTTATTATTTATTAACGCTGTCAAAAAAAATTACGCATGCGAATTGCCTCCAATATGCAATACTCTTTCTACGTCTTTATTTTTGCCGCGTACTTCTTTCTTTTCGTTAGAGTTACAGTTACGCGCGTAGTGCCCTATCTCACCGCATTTGAAACATGTAACCTCTTTATTTTCTTTCACTACTGCAACGGATGGTGTCTTCTCGTTATCGCCTTTGCGACAAAATTTCGCCGTATGTCCCCTACGCTGACATTTGAAGCACTGCATGTCCTTTTTTTCCGACGTTGACTTCGATGTCGCTCGTACGTTACCGCTTTGTATAAAGTTACTACCGCTTTTCAAATTTGGTAGAAGATCGGTTGGTTCGCAATATCGTGATAGAGGTCCCAAATATGCACGGTAGTGATGATTGTCCAGTCCATCGACGATCCACTCGATTGTTTCTTTCTTCCCCATACGCGCCTTATTGCATCTCGTCAACTTTTCGTAGAAATATTCAGTAATATTTTGATTAGAACGTCGTCGGTGATTCTGAGCGTCCAGAATCACTCCAACTCCCGTCTCTTCTGAAAGGAAGTTCTGCTTGAGTAATCGTTTCCACTCATCCCAAGATCTATTTGCTCTCTCCAAGCTGTCCTTCCATTTCTTCGCAACTCCATGTAATTTAGACAAGGCATAATGTCTCGTTGCCAAATCGTCCCATTTATACATGTCTGCGTAATCTTCTATTTTCTCTATCCATTGATTATCGACCGGATTAAAATTCGGCAATACGTTTGACAGATCCATAAAACTTCGTCTATAATTCAACTGATTATTATTTGCCAAACTTACTCCATCAAAATGGAAATCCATCGAATTGATATCAGCGAATAGATTTCGAGATGGTCCAGGCCTCGCGTCGTTGGACGTTTGCGCTCCAAACTCGATATTCCCTCCTTGGAGATCATTTTCCACCGCCGTCGTCGGAGGTGTACGGGGTAACATCTCTCGCGTTATCATTGATACGATATTATCAATATTTGTTACTTCAATTGGATTTTTCCTCGGACAACCTCTTTTCCTCTTGATCATACTAGTACTTTCCGCGTCTGGATCCACGGTGCAATATTTCAAACTCGCGTATCAACACCAAAACGATTCACCTCGCGTGAATGTTCGTATCTCGATCAGAAGTTATCAGAGCTAAGTGATAATTTCATTATTAATGCTTGGGGGTCACTGATTCCAAATTTGATAAGCAACATTAT
>JASANN010000203.1:81364-95478 GCA_031762395.1 Calameuta pygmaea | reverse complement strand
AAACGTGTAACCTGGTATTTCTGATTTAAAATGCTGACTCAATACTTCTCCGAATAAATTCACATAAAAAACGGTAGATGAAATTATTATTTATTCCTCTTCGCATGTACTAAGTGATTTTATTTAATTTTTTCCGGAGATATTATGTTCTTGTTATATAAAATTGCCAAAATATTTCACTTTAATAATCTACATTTCTTACTCATGATCGATTTCAAATTCCAGACGAACTGCTAAATGAATCGAATGGAAATTTACCCTAAAAATTGAGTTCGGGATGTATACTAATATTTTCAGATATTTGGCACTTCTGATTTCAAAATGGTGTATAGGTGCGATAAATCTCTTTGTCTTGTTATTTAAAAATAACAATCTCTATCTTCAGAATAGTGTTAATTAAACAGATTTGTGAATTTTATTCAATATTTATGATAGTTTCAATTAATTTGTTGTTTATTCATATTTCTTATTGATTATCGTCTCGTCATTTTAGTGGGTCATATCTTTACTGAAGAAAAAGAGAAATAAATCTACAAAGACAAAATTCGTTCAGAGTTGTCGTGATTATATTATCGGCCTAGCAGTTATAGAATGAGGACAATACAATTTGCCATTTATAAAAAATATTACTATAGAGTAGAAAAACAGAATTTTTTCTAAATGTAAATTATCACTATTACCAGTAATCAGTGCAAACAGACTCCAACAATTATCTTTAATTTACCAGTAGTGTCAGTAACGTGTTTCAGAGACAGTTTACAGACTTTGTATTGTTAATAAAAACTAAATCTACAATGCATGCTGTTTTATTTTGTCAGATATAGTACCAATGTTTATACATATTACATGTTTCTTTATATGATTGAATCGAAAATTTATTTCACTATGAGGGTGCATATTTCGTTACGCTTCAACGTATATTAGTTCCTTGAATGCCTAACTGCATTCCTACGTGAAATATTTGTTGAAGTATTAAACTTTGGTATAAGAACATTTAGTGGATTACTTACCTGTGACTGTTAAAGTAGCGGGTTCGCTTCTTCTACGTTCGCCCGTTAGTGCGTGTAATGTTAAACATGAATATCTTGCCCTGCCATCTTCTGGCTTGGCTGCTCTTATATGAAGTTCACCTTGTGACGTTACCACGAATCTCCCTCCTATAACAATAACAACAAAGAAGATAAAAATGACTCCTGTATAAAAATGTTGGTATTTTATTAAATTATTTAGAGCAATAACATAGAACACGTGAAATGGCTTTATGACATTTTCATTAGAAAAATAGAGGATGTGTGTGTGCGCGCGCGTACGTGTGCGTACGTGTAATGCTCGTAATTAAAATTTCGAACAAGCAACTTAACCAAATTGTGTTGAAATTTACAGGAAAAATCAAATTCTTAATGAAAATAAAATAGTAACATTTAACATTGTCCAGCATTTTTGGCTCAAAACAGTGTAGGTACTTGGTCAAATTCGTTTACCAGTAAAACAGGTACTACAGACACTAGTAGAAGAGTCTTCGCGATAAAAACTGTAAATATAAAATTAATAACTGGTTGACCATTTCACGTAGTCCATATAAGATCCTACGCATGTACATCTAGTGAGACTGCAGTACTTCAATTTATTATATTTCATTATGAAGTTTTGTTACGAAGGATAACTTCTGCCTATTGCATTTACCATACTGTAGACCCTCCCTGTTGCCTTCCCTTCTTTGCATACCTGTGCCGAGGAAATTCTTCGGATTGCTCTGTAACATTACCGTTCCATAATCAGCTCGCGTTGGAATCAATATTTTACAATTCGCCGGCATTAGCCTTTGCTTGTCGCGTCGGTTCCCCTTTTGTAGGGAGAGCGTAGAGGATATAGAGAACTGAGCGAGTCCTATTAGTGGTATTTGTGCAATACCAGATTCGTAGAAGTAACAATAACCACACATCTTCTATGATTTTGAACAATACTGCAGTCTCTATGGCAGCCACCAAAGATAAGGCGGTTTCCTCCAATCAGTCTGGACAACTAATACAGACCTAGGAAAATCCCAAAAAAGAAACAAATTTCCTTTGTCATGAGTTCGTCAGGGCTACGTGCTTGGACGCTTGCTATTTATTCCTGCGAAATTCTATGGTAGTCGTGTATTGGAGTTCGATTTGCCAGTTTTGCTATACAAGGATCGTAAGGGGAGATAATGGAAAATTGTCAATAAACGAGACGTTATATGCGTGGGGAAAAGAGTATAGCAGTATTCACTAGACAGCTGAGTATTAACGCTCAGAAATTGTATACATATTATTTTATAATGATGAGACTCAAACGAAAAGTAATCATTACCGAACTACTCGTAATGTATTTAGTTTAGCAAAATACATGCAAATGGGCATTTGATACTAACCAGCTGTCAATCAATGCTACCTGTAGAAAAAATGTTATAAAACTGTTTTTATTCTTCCACGAAATGAGAATTATGATTGGACAGCGTAGTAAAGTACTGTAATAATTTTCATATTAAACAAAAACTGTTAAAACTGTTATGAAATTTACAATGTGTTCAATATACAAAGTCATATCTCATATGAAATGTAAAAACTAGATATAGCAAACGAGCCATCGTGTACCTTGCATTGGAAACTTAATAATTTAGTCTTGAATTGAATGCTTGAAAATTAATATTGACGTAGATATTGAAAATTAATGGATGCATGTATTAAAATCATGTGCTTTGAAAGGGTAAAAGTAATCCATACATTTTTTTATAGTTTTAATTCAATTCGATTGAAAGTTAACAGAGCTGTATTTGGTAACTATAAGAAACTATTGAAAATTCTTTTCAATGCTGTTATATAATTTACGATACATTTACAATACTTGTGGTAAATTTGCACATCCTGTATAGGAATTTTGAAGTTTCACACGATGCAATGGAAAATTAAGAATTTATTATTCAATTTCATTCTCGCATTCTGAAATTATTCTGTTTGGTATTAAAACTTCCAAGTCCCCGAGAAAGCCAACTATGGGCCGTGCGGAGCGCGCTGGCGAGGCGACGCGAAAGCCAGCCCGGAGCATCCACCCTAAGAGGTCAGCTACGCGAAACAATCGAGAGCGTCTCACCGATCCAGAGGGCATACGGAAGTTACAGTAACGGCCTGGAGCCGTCCAACGAGGGAGCAGAGGTCGATGTGATTCCCGCCTCCCGAAAATATCACTGCAGTCATCCCAAACACGAAAGATGCTAGGTTCTACTTTATCTGGATCGAAGAAAACAATTAAAGATCACGAGTGCTCTGGCGAAGCCGATGTGTCCGCCAATCGAATTAGCCTAAGGGATGTATTACACCGCGCCTCTTGGGAAGGTTCCTGATTTTCCAAATTCGTATTGTCAATATAATCGAAGCGTCACTCACGGTGTGGCCGAGCCTAGGAACAGACATGTATTCGTATGGTAAATTTTGTATAGTTTCGTATTGTTTTGTTCTAGTTTTGTCTGATTTATGGATTGCTAATCGGTGGCGCTCTGGATGGTCGGTGATATTTAATATCGTTTATGGGTCGAATTTATTAATTATTTCTCGGGATGCCATTTATTTGTGCGTCATCGTAAAAAGTGTCGTCATAATGCATAAAACTTCATATACATTTTATTAATTTTGAAACAGAAAATTTTAACAGTATATGACTAGAGAAATTACTTTCGGTTGTGTCTCTTTCTGCATAGAAGTTGTTTTCTGTTGCCTAGATGTTCGTCTTTTCTTTTGGCCTCTAGGGTACGGTATATCCCTTTAAGTATAATAGTCTACTGATTTTAAATAATCTATTATTCATTAATTTAATAATTTGTGGAACTTTATTCAAATGCAACTATCAGAAATCAATGTTATTTTAATATTAAGAATCTTTTATAGCCAATGCATAAAGTTTGACTAATGTACAGGAAGTTATTCCCACTTACTTCTGCCATTACTTTTTTTCTGTAATCTGTTACTGATTTATTTTAAACTGAAGAGTGTAAGGAAATTGTTTTTAACTTCGTGGCAATAGAAGATGAATCCCACGTGCAACCATGATACAAACAGACGACGTATGTATGTACAACCACCAGCGGTTTTGCGCATTCGGGCAGTGACGTCAACTATTCTCTATTCCGATTGGCTTACTTTTTGTATGTTGTGTAGCCCTGCCGTCATATTAGTTCCAATTTTTACGAACCGAGACGTAAATAAGTCCACTCAAAGTGAAACCGATGTCATTTTGAAAATGACGTCATTTCACCTGTGCAAACTGAACAGAAGTACGGTCGCGAGTGGCTATATCTCATCTATTTGTATTTGTCATTTAACAAGACACACCGAATATAATTGTGATTATTACATTACATAGTCATAACTTTTTTTTTAGCATGGGCATGATTATCGTACTACTTTGTATACTTTAATACACAGTGTTAGATTATTTAGTCTCGTTCATACCTAGAACTCTTCAATAGTGACTTATTTTACAAAAATAAATCGACGTAGAGAGTGCCTGATAGGTAACATAAACATAGATATGGAGAAAGATCATAGAGCTCTTTATCCTTAAGTGATGGGGTTCTTTTGGTCTTTGTGACTGGAAGTTAGTCTCCTATAGAAGTCCTTAGTTTTTAGGCGGTCTTTCCTTGTTGCTATTAATAAAGACTAAAATTAAGGAAAATATATCCACTGCATTTTTATTCATTAAAATACCCATTTCTAATACTAGGCAAAATTTTCATATCGTACAGAAATCAAAACTTACAGCTTTATAACATTCCTTGTGCGGGTAGCATCATCACGGAAAGCCCATTTCAATGTATTTTGCTAAACTGCATCATTAAGACTAATTCAGTAATAATTACGTTCCGTTTGAGCCTCGTAACTATAAAGTCCTATGTGCACCTCATTTTAAGTGCTAATACTCGGCCCTCCGACAAATATTACTATACTCTTTTCTTCGTGTGATATTCACATGTTGTGACTCAGCGGATCGTTTCTACCCATATTAGCTTTCTCTATCGCCTCCACGATATCCCTCAATCCTTATCATGAAACTGATACTGATAATCGGTGAGGTAAGAACAACGCTGACGGTATGGGATTGTATGTAAAAGACATGTGGGAAGATGAATTTGACACGAACGCGACGTGCTATCCTGACGTCTATCAACGTCATAGCAATGCATATTGGATAGAGGACATAATCCGTTTCGACTAATTCATGCATGTGGCATATACCTACGTGCATACTATATAAGCGGTTATACGTATGTCAATACTATACGGTTCGCGCTGCACAGCATACATGTAGATATCGCGTTAGTTACCTACTTAGGAAACAAACGTATCACTGCTCGACACGACGTGATGTTCTCCGTGATAACCTGACTATTCATTCCAATACCAGTTCATCTCCATGTATGCACACATATATGAACTGGTTCAGCCTGCCATCCCACCTTGTTATCCGTCTATGTACATGTATGCACGTACATGTACCTGTCACGTGTAACTGGTCGGCATAAATATGTATGGAACATGAATGCTTAAGCGTCCCTGTACACCGGGTGGGACAAACGTGATATTTGAATTTAGCGCGCTTTCAAACGGCGCAAGATTCGCTGATTAATTACGGTTTTATCAGGGACGGTGTGGACACGTGAGAGAGAATCCATGTAAGTAATGCAATTATGTTAAAGTGGCTGCTTAATTTCATGAGATTTGCTTCCCGTTAATGTGGTCTGTAAGGCACGATATTTATGTAATTATTACAGTAATTATCGTTTTTGGTTCCGATACAAGAACTGTGAATTTATAATCAAATAATGTAACTTATTGTTTTTATTTTGAATAATGGATGTAAACAATGACAAACTACATTTTTAAAAGTTTTAATAATGTATGTATAGTTACATCAGTATAATTTTTTGTGTTTCGTAATACGTACTTGATAATGACATGGATAAATTTCCTTAAATTTAGGATATTTTACTGTATAAGTCATAAATAAATTATGTTGATTTTGAAGATGTTCGTGTTTAATTTAATTTTTCATGTTCATCAGTCTTTTTATGATTCGACATGACATTTCTACTTGATTGAATGTGCTCACAGAGTCAAACTCCCACCATTTTCCTCCACTACTTTCTTAGCGAGACAAAGTTCCTGGCCCTAATAATCATATTACTTAAGTTATTTACATACACAGGATGAGCTATCCTATATTCCGAATCTAAGAGGAGCCTCCGTATGTATTAGGCGCGTTATTTCCCTACAAAATTGCCTGCACCTACAAGCAATAGAAAACTGTCTTACAGATCAGTCCCCTGATATATTTATAATACAATATCAAGAACACCTTGCCTATAGGTGCGGGCAATCTAATTGGAGTGTAGCGCACCTAATACATACGGAGACTTCTTGCAGATTCGGAGTCTAGGCTGAGTCACCCTGTATACCGTGATTCTAACAAGATGAGCTTTATATTATAATTTTATAATGTAATTTCAATCTGTTAGGAGTTTCTGGTAATTTGTATAAAAATATCGAATTGTTGATTTTTCAATTATTCTGTGGACTTGATTTTATATCAAAATATTATTTATAAACAATACTATCTTTTGTTTTGCTACTACCCAAAATTGATAGCCAGCTTGGCTAGGTTAGAAAGTATATCAAATATGACTTACCAGTATCTGTGCTTCCTGGCAGTAAAATTGCATCGTCTTTAAACCACGATGTAACTGTCAGATGTTCGCGGACATCTTCACGTGTAGTACACGTCAATACTGCATTGCAACCTGCTACAACGTGTGCTCGATTTACACGCACGTCGTACCCAGAAACAGTAAGCACTGCACACAAATGTAAATGACAACGTTATTATATTAATCTGAACTGTAATATTCCACGGCGGAAACAGAACAGCAATGGCTACCAGTTTAGTTAGCAGCGAATCCCGGCAGACATTCCCATTTTGCAGCAAAGTATTTGTCACTAATCAATCTAGTAAGAATTATCTTCGGAAGAGCAATGATTTGCTGTCATCGAAATAGCCAGTCCTATTTCATGTTGTCTGTAGCTCATTTTTTATGGTACCTAGAACTCGCTACTATCCAGACTAGTATCCATTATTGCTTTGCTTTTTCCGTGTAAAATAGCGTGCAAATTATTAAATTTATTTTTTGAATGATGACACTTATTGAGTATATTGATCACCTGCTGATACATAAAATGGTAAATTAAGAAAGGATAGATTGAGCCAAGTGAGGTCCCGTTAGATCAGGCTATACATATCCTTATAGGACGTACAGTAAGTTGACTAAAGATATTTCGAGCGATTTCCGATAGAGAGTCGCATGAGACGCTGTAGCAAATGAACATTAAAATATAATTATATCTTCGTTGGTGGGTTTTTTCGAATTCAGAACAGTAACTGACTGGCGTAAAATAAAGAAAAACGTGAATCTGTACTTGTACTTAAGTAAAGGAATTGTCAGTAAGTCGCGCCAACACGCAGCCAGTTGTCGGATGTTTTATTACTCAGTCGTACTTTTAGACTATGACTGCGCTTTATGATTCGATCATCATTGATTTTTACACTTACTCGCGGGGACGTTCACGAAGAGTTTATTATTCGTATAGACATGCTTTGCGAAGCTCGACAATAACCAGTGCTTTTCCCGCTACTTTCTTAACGGGACTCTCCCCTCCGAGACGTGTACCTAGAGAACTATCAATTTCACCCCCAAAACACCCAGCAGCAAAGAAATTAGCGACACTTTTGACACAGAGAAAAAGATCAGTCTTAAGACCGAAATCGCGGAGTGAAGAACTTTCCTACACAGCATCGTAGCAGCGAGGCATTCAAGGAAATATGAATCACATTCAGTTACAATTAGTCTATCTCGTACTTCTATTAATTATATTTATTATTGTGTATTTATTGTGCAATAAAACAAGAATTTCATTCAGAGCTTATTCAAGAACAATATTAATCACATAAATAATTGCATCATATTAATCATATTAGGTTGGAGTGCAACAATAGCGCGTGAGTATCGTCATCAAACATGCGTAATCGGAATTCACAATCTGGAAAGAACCTTCTACGAGCATTTGCAGGAATCACTGGTACCATCCGGTTACCCAGGAAGGAATTACCGAATCATCTAGAGTGATGATACCTATATCATGGTGGTCGCCTGAGACATGATGATATTCGCTTAATTTGCACATTTCATTTGATCAAGTCATTTTGTTATGCTGTATTTCATTTCACGGTGTCATCGTTCTCATCGGGTAAGGGAGATTTATCGTTAATGATATTGGTGATATATTGATGCTGTTAAAAAAAGGCGCAAACTTGTGATCCTTCATAATTTGAAATTCTTCATTAGAAGATTATGTAGTCTTTGCTATGATATGTTTAAGTCAATTTTTTATAACGCTTGTTTAACTTGGATCTATACACTCCTTCTTTTGGTACACGAACTGTACTACGAGGTCCAACGGACTCCACGTTTTTTTTTTGTACTGTTTGCGCTCTCGTTTTCAAAATTGAAAAAAATGAATATATTTGGATACTGTGGATTACGAGAAAGACATTAATTCAGCGGAGAACTCATTTTCAGCTTTTACGCAAATTCACTATTAATTGGGAACGTCTAAGGCACTCAGAAAAAAGTAAAACGCATTAGATCCGGTTTTTTAAAATTTGTTTGGCTCAATGGAAGATTAAAAAATTGATTAGTTTCTGAAATTTTCAGAACCAGACTATAAACAAAAATAAGCTAAAAAATTCTACCATAAAAAGTTGAATGTTGGGAAAGATGAAAATGCGGAAATTTGGAAAGACGTTTTAAAGGAAAAAAATTTCAATTTTAATGTTCATATTATTTTGAACTAATTCATATTTAAAACGAGTCAAAGCATTACGTTAAGCAAGACTATAATAACAAGTCATTTCGAAGGTAGTATTGGTTTCCTAATTTCTAAAAGGTTTAAAAAGTTATCATTGCCCAAGTCATATTGCTCAGCTTTGATTTACGTGTAGTATTCTAATCGAAAAGTATATTAGTTCTATTAGCACGTACATATTTAGAAATGTAACATATGTATATGTATACGTGAATATGAATATGACTAATCCGCACTGACAATCGAATGTCCTTTGTCAGGAATGTAATCGTTCGAAATGAGTGCTTTATTAAAATAATATGAAAACTATCAGTTATTATTGGTTGATATTTTTATTTTGGAAAAAATTTTTTTATTGAAAATGTATTCATTTAATACGTAAGACATACGAGAGACATAGGGGGAGGGGGGAGAGAGAGCAAATTGCAAAGCATATTAATAGTAGTTTAAATGATTTCATATCGGACATTTGGTGACTTTTTACTTTTTCAACGTAATCCTTTTTTAGTTCGCCGTCTTTGTAAAGTATTCTTTATAATATATGTATACAGTCTGACTCTATTCTGAGATAGGGGCGGCCATTGCTCGTGAAGGAACCAATCCTGGAATCATTGTCGGTTGCTCTCGTCGTTTTTTCGAGAGGACCATTCAGTTTCTATTGAAATAAATCTAACCTAACCTAACTTAATAATACTTTTATCAGAGGAGTGTGAATTGCGATCTTATAGGTAGGAACAGAATTACAATTCCGTTTTCTACTAGTTTTGTGAAATTCCCACATATCAAAATGCTATTAATAATGTAATGAATCAAGAGAAACCATACGTGAAGATATACTATTACAGTCTCTTAAAATTTTTAATGGTAGCGTGAAATGACGTTACACTCCAATGGCAGAATGTTGAAGCTAACAGCTCAGACGACGATATCGACCACGGATCTTAACCTAATCTAACCTAACTTTCGTCTCAAGTCTTTGAAACATATTCTGCAGATCCAAAACTACCTATGGCTGGTTCGATCAAACTATGAGGTTTTCAGTATTCGTTTGTGTGACTGCAGCGCCATTGCACCGGCGTTTAGCGAGAAAATGCAGTTATTAATTGATTGTTATGTTTGTACGTCCTTATGATCCTTACTTAACTTTAACTAAAGTTTTGCACCAATATACTATAGTTTCTGTTATTATTTACTACGGTTTTCCATGCGTTAATTTGCATTTGTTCCACCCGTAGTATTCAACAAAAGTTATATGTGATGCAGGAAACTATATTCATGATAATTTTTTTAAATTTCTAAATATTTCGACGCTATGTTCAAAACTTGATCAAACTACTATACTCGTAAAGAAATACTTAAAAATCCTAAATCAGACGAGATACAAAAAAGAATAATTAATTAAATCCTGCAAGAATTTATTTTGATAGCTGTAAAAATTTCTTTTCACATTCATAAAGATTGTATATAATCGGTAATTGTCAATTCAAATCTCAATAGAAGATATATGATAATTAGGCTGTATTAATAAAATAATAAAAAAATGTATGAAAGATAAAAGAAAACAATCTAATAAGCGTTATGAAATTTTCATCTGAGAAGTGCCAGAAGTAGAAATATTTATTTTCTTTACATTAAACAAACGTAATTAATCAAGTTCTGGCAGAAGAAAGTAATTAGTTTCTGCTGCCTCCTCTGGATGATCTCCCTTTAATGCGTCGGTGAGCACAAAAAGTATTGGGTTGGCAAATAAGTTCGTTCGGTTTATGTTACGGCGGTGTTTCACTCCTAGTCGCTCTTGTATTTCTCGGCGCTACTTTGTAACTTTGTGGCACATCTGAAAGTCTAGGTTCCACATAATGTTTCTGTAAGTGTACATTTGGCTAGCATTAGTTCTCTGCATTCTACGTAGCTGTAAAGATGGACGGAAATAAGTTGAATTATCGACCATATTTTGCTATATTATTTCAAAAAAGGTAAACGAGCTGCGGAGGCTCATAGAAAGATATATGTGTAGCGTGTATGGGAAAGATGCCTTAACAGAACGCGTGTGCCAAAAGTGGTTTGCGAAATTCCGTTCTGGAAATTTCGACAATAGTGATGCACCTCGTTCTGGTCGCTCGGCTGAAATTGACTCTAGTGTTGTGAAGGACTTCATGGATCAAAATCCATCTTACTCAGTGTGCGAGA
Organism: Calameuta pygmaea; assembly: GCA_031762395.1. Taxonomy (NCBI): domain Eukaryota; kingdom Metazoa; phylum Arthropoda; class Insecta; order Hymenoptera; family Cephidae; genus Calameuta; species Calameuta pygmaea. Next base: position 84,358 of record JASANN010000203.1, on the reverse strand, counting down.
TTGCTACAGCACTTACTATATCCCAAACAAGCGTGGAAAACCATTTGCGTTCGCTGGGATATGTTTCTCGGCTCAATGTTTGGGTGCCGCATCAGTTAACCGAAGCCAACTTGACTAGTCGCATATCCATCTGCGATTCGCTACGAAAACGCCAAGAAAACAACCCATTTTTAAAACAGATGATTACGGGAGATGAAAAATAAATCGTTTACAGTAAGGTAGTACGCAAAAGATCCTGGGGGCCCAGTAAAAATGTTCTCCGTGTGGTGGGATTACAAAGGTGTTATGAACTACGAACTGTTACCGGCAGGCAGGATGATTGATTCAACTGAATATTGCTCGCTGTTAATGGAACTGGACCAAGCAATACGCAGAAAACGTCCAGAATTGGCAAATCGGAAGGGAATTGTTTTTCACCACATCACCAGACCCCATACGTCGTTAACCACCCGGAGGAAATAGTTAAGTCTTGACTGGGAGGTTTTGCCGCATCCTCCGTATTCACCGGACCTGGCATCCTCCGATTATCACTTATTCCGATCGTTGTGAAATTCTCTGAGAGGGAAAACCTTCAGTGATGAGGAGAGTCTTAAAAATCACCTGGATAGCTTTCTTGCTGGTAAACCCCAGAAGTTTTATGAACGCGGCATAATGCAATTGGTAAACAGATGGCAGCAGGTCATAGATAATAATGGTCTATTTATAATTGATTACAATTTCTTTTTTCTTTTCAATAAATTAAATTTAATTACACTTTAAAAACCGAACAAACTTATTTGCCGACCCAATATATCGCCGCCCTATTCTTCTGAATCCAATGCAACCTCAAATGTCATCACTATCTTTACTCCAGTGAATCAGCTATGTCTTATTAATTTACCTATTAAAAAAGCGTTCAAGATGCCTTTTTTTTAGAAAAATTGAAACTTTTTTGTGTATGAGCGCATGTCCATAATGTCAACAAATGTGAGTGGACAAGAAAGCCAGGCAATAAAGTTTCTATGAAGGCCTTTGCGGATCGTTCGGCAGGCGGTGATGTCATTTTAGATAACTTCCGGGGAGGGCCTTTCATATGCAATGTATACCCCGGCGTCGCGACGGCGACGTTCCGTTTAATTAAGTATGCGTTTCCATGTGACGCAGTCCAGAAAGTCTGTAGGATGAAATAGAGAGTGATCGTTGTGCGTGTGAGTAAGGGTTCAAGAGGGGGAGGATAGGATGTGTGGAAGGAAAGTGAGAAAAAACTTAGTGTATTCAAATGGGGATGGGGGGTTGGCACTGGAGAAATTGAAAAAGGGGCAGAGCTGGGATGAAAAGGAGAAGGAAGAAAGATAAAAAGAGAAAAAACAAAATAAAATGTTGATTAATGTGAGGTCACTCATTTAAATAATTAAGCACGTAATTAACGGTCGCCGGGAGGACTATATTTTAATGAACAGCGCATGGAACGGTAAATTGTAGGCTTGAGCGAGTGGGAGTGAAAGAGGGGTGGAGAAGGAGCAGGCGAAGAGACTACAGAATTAACAGTTTTCAGTTGAAACTGTCTAGTGTATCTTGGCTCGTTCAAGCTTATGTTCGTAGAAGAAGTAAAATTACGGATTTTATGAGTCAATAGATCATTAATCGTGCGGAACGTTCTGAAGCTTAATAATCGTATGAACTGAATATTTGGTATGCTTGATAACGAAATAAGTCTTACAATTAGAAGAAAGGTTCTCTGTATTAAACAAAAAATTACGAATGAAAAACAGCTGTACAAAGATGTAGTAGGACAACGTTGATGATCATAAAAATTAATTATATTACTGGTCCTCCTAATATATTATAACTTAAGTACGTCTTGATCTTGATTTTTAATTCCAACATTTTATTAATTTTTATTAGTTTATTGTCACTTGATCTTTTTACTGAGTTAAAGCTACAAGGCAAAAAGAAGAAGGCATGTATTATTCATGTACTTTCACAAAAATAGGCAATATTCAATTGCTTTTTCATAGTGCAATAAAAAAATTACAAATTATAATATCCGTATTCTCTTTTTTTTCAATATAAAATAAATAAGGCTACATAAAATATAGCAACACAAAAGGATAACAGTAGAAACTGACTCACCGGCACGCAGTGTAACTTCTCTGGAGAGTACAGTACCGATAGAACTCGTAGCCCGACATCTGTATCGTGCATTGTGAATTTCTGCTCGGAAGTCCTGCGCTAAAAATGGCGGGAAATACAAAGTTCCGTTGCCAAGGAGCTGCCTGAAATGACATTTAGGAAGATCTTTAGTTTCAATTTAATTATATCTAATTGTGCTATTTTCGATCCATTAAGTTTCACATTTTGCAAATGATCAAATAACGTTTTATAATATGATTATCCATTTTTTTATAGCTGGCACTAAAATCGAGATCTATTATTCTTGTGGTATTAAATTGAACTAATTTATAGCATAATTTAAACGAAAATACTCACCTGAGACCAGGAACTGCTGTGACGGGTCTTTGATCGGAACTTGAAATCCAGGTAACGTGAGGAGTAGGACTGCCATGAGCTGAACAACTCAACTGGGAACCAGTCGTATTGGAGAAGATTAGCATACTAGGTGGTTCCAAAATAAAAACTGGTCCTTGCTGACCAAGCACTGCTGCATAGCTGCTCACTGAAACATACATGTACACTGAATGGTTTATGCAATATAATGAAAAACAAATTACATGAAAAGAACATGTTGCAGTTTTTTTATGTTGATTTTTTTATTATGAATTACGCAATTATATTGTTTTTGATATTTTATGTATATTGCAAAATTTGAGATTTTATAGAATTATTGAACGACGAAATGTCTACTTGCTTTAAGGAGTGATTTTAAGACAAGTAACAAGTTGATTAAAACCAAAATTAAAAATATATTCCTATATACTGTGACGTATACCGTCCACCGGCGTGGTCTACAAATTATCACGGCCGCTCCCAACGTGCTGGATAATCGAAAGGACT
>JASANN010000203.1:62764-81233 GCA_031762395.1 Calameuta pygmaea | reverse complement strand
TTCGACGCAGCCCCGGGGACGTGACCCTTAATGTAACGCGGCGGGCCATCTCGGGCCCATGACGCCACGTTACAATACATAGAGTTTTAATCATTTGATTATTCAAAAATATTTAAAAGTAGCGGAGATATGTCCTGGGCTGAAACAATCGTTTGAAAATAAATGTATTGGATGAGTTATTATTTATATGAATGCAGATTTTTGGGGAACCTAGATAATTAGTTTTGAAAAATGACTGAAAAAATGGTGTATAGCTGAGTAAAAATTTCGAAAAATGTCAAAAAATTTGGCCTTAACTTTTTTATAACATCCGTTATAGATTTTTCGCAATACTTTACGAGGTGCAGCCGTTAAAAGAAAATGTTAAAAATATTCTCTGCAAATTTAACGTCCGTATATGAATCTCCGTTCATTACTAGTCAACGCAATCCTGTTGAAAAATGTATTATAGAGAAAAATGCAGTTTAAGGTTGCAGCACAACTTTCCGGTTTGTGAGGCGTTAATAATTGAACTTATATTTAATCAGCCAAAGTGTTTGATAGTATATTGCGAAACGGATCGAGCCTCAGTTCTCACACATTTTCGACGCTTGAAAAATGAAAAACGCCGATTCACGTCACCCGTCGACAATCTGTTAAGCGAATTAGTCAGATAGTGTTGAGTTGTTGACTAACTTTATATAGATTATTTTGAAATTGCATATATAGGACAATAAAGATATGTAAAATATACAGTTGTTCACAAAATTATGTAATGTTTAGAGGTTTACATAATCAATGTACTGATTTGAATTTTCAAAAGTAGTTACAATTTAATTGATTATTACTTTTAATATTAGGAATGTAATTTTATGCGCTAAAATACATTATTTTTACCCGGGCGTTATTTTCGCAAATCGTCTCAGCAGCGTTGCCATATTTCAACGTTGGTAGTATTGTATTCGATGCCCGGCATCCACACCCGCGTGTCCGTCAAGCTGTAGACGATGTAAATAAACTATGGCTCACTTTTCAGACGGTAGAAGACTTTGGTGTCCGCTCGGAAGATTTGTGAAAAAAAAGAAGGAAGAATGGAGAGAAAATGTGCGACAAGCTGCAAAATTCAAACAGCGATCAAAAGCACGTTGCCAAGTCTCTGTCTCACGATCGACGGCTAGAGAAAATAGTTTTCGCTAAAATGTAATATCCTTCTTAAAATGTGGACCCTCAGATTTTGTTCAATTTTCTCATGAAGCTAAGACATCAATGCACACTAATAGTATACACATTTACGATTGTATGTTGTTTGCAAACATGTACTTTTGCATAAAATTTGACAGTCCTTGTACTTCGTCGCATGTTACCCACGTAAAATGACTGAATTTTATTAATTTATATCTCAGAAATCATGTGGACAAATATATAATTATCTATTCCGTAAAAATTCGTTTCATAGAAATGTATTCCACGATATTACTCCTCTTTTTTAATTATCGGTATCACTACTATTGCTATTTTGATTTATCTATTTTTTATATCAACTATTGCGAACCACGTGATACTCAACAAAATCTGGAGTGATATAGCGTATGTATTAAAATAATTCCGTGCAACGAACATTTACTTTTGATGCCGATAGAAGGTATAAAATATTATACGTACATATATGGAATATATACAAATTATATGTATGTTGTGATGTACTGGACCATTATTTTAGCCCAAGTTCACTCAAAAACATCTGTCACAATAGAGAGGGAATGCGAAAAGAAAGGGAACAAGGGGTTGAAATCAAAAGAATATAATTAACAAAATAAAGTGCCGATACAAAGAAATAGAAATGAAATAAAATATAAACCAAAAGATAACAGAACTAGGAGATGTAATAGATCGGAAGATAGAAAATAATACTCGAAATATTATAACTCGAACTGTAGTAACGCAAAATATAATAACTCGATAAACTCTGGAAACACGCAATATTGAATGGGACGAAATGAAAAGAATTACAGGCAGGAGCACGCGGTGTCGCAACGGGGGGCTTTAAATGGGTTGACGGTAAGGGGAAACGGGAAGGAAGAATACGCGGATGGGCAAGGGGACAGGAAGGGCAGGGAGAGCTGACCGGCACTAAATATCTCGCAAATAACAAATGGGCGTCAGCTACTGTAACGGGGTAGAGCACCGTCGAGTGATGTCGGAAGATCCTCGAATATTTACTCTGCTCGATGGCACGGCTAGCACACGGGAGAGGAGGAGGAGGTCTCAGCGAGGAAGGTTCCCGAGCGCAAATGGCTTCTTACGATATTATCTCGAATTCGCATTCGGCAGAAGGCCAATCTGAAACTCAAAAGGCCGATTCTGTAGGACGGATCTCTAATGTCCGGACGGGACTTACGAAAATATAAAAGCGTAAAGAGAAAAAGGAAACAAGGGCATAAGAAACTTAATCGCACTATAACCGTACTCGTTCAATAAATCCGCTAACAATATCCAAATATCGCACTTTCACTCACTCTTAAGATTCGCAAAGAAAATTCGCAACACGCTCGTACTGGTAACCTGGCTCGAAGTGAAGAGGTTATAATATGTATTTTTGTTTTATTTAATTATATATTGTAATAAAAATGTTACTATAAACTCCTTCCCGCCACCTGGTTCGAGGTCCCTACCGGCCTTGAGCATTGGGTCTTGTTAATTATTATTGTTAATTGCGTATATTTAGTGTTTTAGGGCTATTATATTTAGTTCAAGATCCCTTGCCTCCCTGTTCCCTTCCCCGTAGGGCACTGGCTCGAGGACATCATCGAGGACCATCACCGCGAACCTTCTATGAGGACCCACAACCATCTCCAAGGGAAGGATGGAGAGAATGGCTACATTACCAAGGCAGCGGAAGGCAGGGAAGGCATTGCCAGTGAACAGCTGATCAAACCACGTGGGACTGATGCCCGTCAAGCCAGCCACGCCGACCACGTGTATGCAGCCCCGGTACAGTCCCGTCACACGGATAGTAAAGAGGCCCGTGTGACACGGGTGGAGCTCGGTCCTTCTAGTCCTGAGGACGTGCCCAGGAGCATGTTGCGACAGGCCTGAAGACCGGCGCGTGACAGCCAGTCTGCGCGACGGTGAAGTCAGCGCCGTGCCACCCCCTACGAGGCCCTGCAAGGCCCTCCAGGGGAAACCTACCAATGCTCTGCCATGCCGGAACTGCCGAACAATGCCAGAGCACGCAGTCCTCTCGGCCCATGAGGACCGGAAAGGAACCAAACTTCGCCACTTCGAGCCAGGTTTTCGAAGAAGCAGTTGCGAACTTTGAGTGTGTGCGATCTGTGAGTTGAAGTGCGATTTGGATTACTGTATCGAACCCTGCGGATTGAGTGAGTACTGTCATAGTTTGTTTACAACCCCTTTTCCTTCCTTCCCAATACCCCCTTTCTTTTTGGGTATTTGTAATTTCGTAGGTCCTTTCTGGACTTTAGCGAACCGTCTCCCGTGGACCGGCATTTTGTGAATTCTTTTTGAGATTTTGACCGACCTTCTGCTGGAAAAGCTTGAGGCTGAGTGCTGGATTGTGTGCGCCCTAATTTTAGTATTTTTGAGACCCACCACCCTCTCCTTTCTCTAACGGCCGCCCTTTCGAGTCTCAAATCCGAGGCAATTTGGGTAACGGTTGGTTATCGGCGGAGTTATTTTCTCTATATTAATTATACTTTAATTTTACTGGGGGCACTATTATCTGTCGGTATCCCCACTATCTTTTCACGGGAATCGAGGTAAGTCAACGCATGATGCTCCTCGCCCCTTTCGCTAAATGACTGTCTGTGAAGCAATAGCGTATTTCGGTAGTGTATTAAGTGTGCCCGTCGAATATCTCAGGTATGTATATATATTATTAATAGTCCGATAATTCACCGTTATCATATAATTTTGTTTTTTTAGATTCCCCTTCATAGACCAGCAATAGGGTGTCTATGTGGGTTAATCCCTTTAATCAACGACATAAATGGGACCCACCTGGCCTAAAAATGCATGAAATTGGAACTACCATAAGAGTCCATCCGCTCATCCTGATTGAGGATTTGTTATTTGGAGAATATGGAGAAGACTATAAGCATAAGAACAACCTAGACAACAATTGCACCACACTAGACATCGGGATTGTTCAACTTCCTTACAACTGCTTATACCAATTTTATTGACTGGGGATGGTTCTGTGCGGACTCTTCAAAATTTAATTTGAAAAGCATATATGTTGATGATAGACATATGTTACCTAAGTATGGAATAAATGTAGAGTGGGTGTTTGCGTGAATGTTAATTTTAAGTGTTAAATGTAATTGACATAGGATTGATTCTTGCTATATTTTATTTGTTCTTATAGATAGATATACACATCTTATTATTTTTCTTGTATATTTCGTTATATGAAGGTCTGGTCACATAAAAATTATGACAATAAAATAACCAGAGATTACATTTATAAAGAAGCCATACTGCGATCGGGAACCTTCCTTCCCTGAGACGCCTCACCTCTTCCCCCGCTAGCCGTGCCATTTCAAGAATTGTAAATATTCGAGGACCTTCCGAAGTCATTCGTCGGTGCTACGCCGAACAAGTAGCTGGCGCCCAGATATTTTTTTTTCTCTTCCTTATCGGTAAGCCCTCCGTGCCCCTCCGGTCCCCCTTCTCCATAACTTACCCTGCCGTTCCCCCATACCCCCCCCCCCCTTCCCACCGAGCCCATTTAAATCCCTTCGACTTTGTGTTTGTTTTGATTTCGTTTCGCCTAATATTGCGTGTTCTATTTCGTGTCATTATGTTTCCGGTTATCTTTTATTTTCGTTACTACTTTCTTTTCTGTTATCTTGCGGCTTATCTCTTACTTCATCTGTATTCATTTTCCTTGTATTGGCATTTACTTTGTTAACTATATTCTTTCGTATTTTACCCCATGTTTCCTTTCTTTTCGCCCCCCCTCCCCCACCTGTCGAGTTCTTGCGATAGCTAATTTGAGTAGACCCTGGGCAGGACAGCCTGCTTAATACGTCACAATATATATATTTTTAGAAATATAAGAACAAAAGATTCCAATTGAAATATTACCTGACAAGATTCTATATATTATTAATAAATGTAATACTAAAAATTACCATCTAACATAAATTACGTCAAATAACGTCAGTAATATCAGGTAATTGTCGTTCACGCATTCATTCTTATAAATTTTGATTATGACTACGTGTTCACAAAGATCCGAATTCGCTCAATACATTAATTATTAATATCTACCTAGTCCTTCTTCACTCGCAGGGCTGAATTGATATCGCTGAGAAGAATATATGTACTTCTAATTTCCGTCCAATGCCTATGTAATTGATGTGATACTTTTCGCTCATTCTTATCCACTTGTAGCTCAAACTTCAGAGAAAATAACAGAAAACAATTGCGATAGAATAACAGCTAAGTATGAGAAAAATTGTGACAAGGATGATATCGTACATATACTGTACTGTTTGGAGGTACATACGTCTTTAGTGTTCACTAGTGAATTGGCAAAAGAGACGACAATTCAATAATAGACTGGTTTTACTCGGATTTGTCGACTAGGTGGGAACATAGGTATTACTAATAGGAAGATGCGAATTGCGGGATTGGTCCGCAATTCAGGCACGGCAGGGCTCTGGTTCCTTCACTTGTCACGGTCCTGGCGGGCCTTCCAGGGCCTCGCTGCAGGATGGTACGGGGCTGGCTTCACCGTCACGCTGGCTGCTGCTCGCCGGGAAACATGGCGGCCTCCATGGCCTGTCAAAATCTTCTTTCGGGCACGTCCTCGGTATCAGAGGGAGAGGGCTCCACCCCTGTCACACGGATCTCGTGGCTACCCGCATGACGGAACTGTACCCGGCCTGCACTTCCGCATGGTCCGGGTGGCTGATTGGCGAGCTATAGTCTCCACGCGGTCTCGATCAGCTGTTCTTCCTGCCCATGCCTTCCCCGTATTCCGCTGCCTAGGCAACGTAGCTACTCTCTCTATCCTTCCTTGTGGATCGCGGTGGGTCCTCGATGATGGTCCTCGGTGACTTCAAGCCAGTGCACTAGGGAAATTGGGGCAGGGAGGACCTACGTGAACCTGGCACCCGACTTAAAAATATTATAATTTTCAAAACGCGATTCGATTATACCCCATTTGTACCTGTTTGTACCACTTTAGAATTCGTTTGTATGTACCTCAACGAATTGGAAATTACGGGGGCCCGCGCCCCCCACAAACACCCGCTCGCGCCGAACGTGGAGGAATTTAAATTCTGGTTGCAGGGATGAATTTAGAATCGTTTGTACCCGTTTCTACCCCCGTTAGTTTCGTTGCACCCCAAGGGGTACGAAGATACAGGATTTTCAAAATTGGCTAAGGGGTAATGATGCAGCTCCGTCATTTTTTGAGCTGGATCAAATCTGCGAAGTGATGTTGGTTTAGAATCGTTTGTTCCCGTTTGTACCTCCTTTCCTTTCGATAAATATTAATATATAAAAACATTTTTTTCCTTTTTTGTTTTTTTTTTTAGTCGCTTATGCTTTTTGAATTTTGATATTAAACCGTATGAACATTTGTACAGATTTATATTCCATATAATAATATAGCATTCTGAAATTTTAGTATAATAATTTAATAGAATAATTTTTATTGCAACTATAATATTATCTAAGTAATTCTGTAATACACTTCGTTCAAAAACATAAATCATGTCCATATAACGTAAAGATACTCACCTTTTATTTGCATTTACTTGAACAGCCCTCCTTTTACAATATCCTTATTCATTGACATAAATTAGAAAATGGATTTGTCGTTGTTGAAGAAGTACTCTGGATGTTGCAGTCGTGTACTTCCCATCGACTTGTCACTCTTCGCACGAATTGAACCTCGTAGAAAGAGGCAATATATGCAATTAATTTATCGAGTCTCGATTAATCACATTTAACTCGGTAGAACAGGATTCAATTTTTAAGGAAATTTCGAATAAATAAATTATGTAGGGAGGACTTGCTACGACTTTATTTTGTTTATAGAAATAAGCTGAATGTTTTTTTAATTCAATTCCGCATTCAGAAGTTCCAGGGCGTTTTGAATACAGTTTCGAACTATATAAACGTCTTTATTTACCATCCACAATTTCTACAAATTAGCTAAATTTTTTTGAAACGGTATTATTACTTACAGTTTCAAATCAACCAAGTTATAGTCAATAAGATTACTAATTTTACATTACCCTCGTTCGCATTCGTATTATACTGAATTAGCTTTATTAATTAATATTATTTTATTCGTGTGTTATAATTAGAATGGTTACAATAATAAGAGTAATAAATTACTCTTTAATGTTAAGAATACAGTAATTAACAGTTCCAATAGGTGAAAACGATTCTAAACCAGCCCCACTTCGCAGATTTGAGCCAGCTCAAAAAATGGCGGAGTTACTCCTTACCCACTTTTGAAAGTCTTGTATCTTTGTACCCCTTGAGGTACAAACGAAACTAATGGTGGTACAGCAGTTTTTGGACCCCCCCCCCCCCGTAATTTCCAATTTTTTGAGGTACAAACGAAAATTAATGTGGTACAATCAGGTACAAGCGTAAGGTACAACAAAAATGTTACTTTAAACTCCTCCTCGCCACCCAGATCGAGGTCCCCACCGGCCTTGAGCATTGCTATGGCGTATATTGTTGTTACGATCGGTCATTGCATTTATTTGGTATTGTTAATTGCTTATAGTTAGTGTTTTAGGATGAGTGTAACTAGCTTTAAGATCCCCTCCCTTCACCTTTCCCTCCCTGTATCCCGTAGGGCACTGGCTCGAGGACCAACACCGCGGACCTTCTACGAGGACACCAGCCATCGAAGGAAGGATCGCGAGAGCGGCTACGTTGCCGAGGCAGCGGAAGGCAGGGATGGAAGGATCAGCTGATTGAGACTCCCGTGGGATGGATGCCCCCCGCCGCCGCCTTCACCACGTTTATGCAGCCCCGGTGCAGTCCCGTCACGTGGGTAGTCCTGAGGCCCGTGTGACAGGGGTGGAGCCCTCACCCTCCAGCCCCAAGGACATGCCCGGGAGAAGATTTTTGGCAGGCCTGGAGGCCACCATGCTGCCCAGCGCGCGACAGCCAGCGCCCTGCCACCCGTCTGCGAGGCCCTGGAAGTCCCGACGGACCAGCGACAGCGGAATTCACCAATGCCCTGCCATGCCGGAACTGCCGACCAATGTCAGAGCGCGTAGCCCTCTCAGCCCAGCGGATCCACCAATCACCGAGGCCCACGAGGACCGGAAGCCGCGAAGAAATCACGACTTCGAGCCAGGATTGCGAGCGAGTACCGTGCGAATTTTTGAGTTGCGATTTAGCGAATATTGGAGTGAGCGAAAGTGAGTGTGTTCATTTGGATTGGATATCGCGTTCCGGTTTGAGTGAGTACCTTGAGTGATTGCGTTTTCCTGTTTGCCCTTCCCCACCTCCCTTTTAGTAATTTGCGCTTTAGATAGTAACCGGCCCACGTGGGCCGGCGTTCTTGTAGTTCTTGTATATTTCAGATGGGCCTTCCGCCCACCGCTTGAGGCCCGTGGCATATTGCGTGCACCTTAGTATTTTGCGTCCCCCTTTTTGGAAAACCCTCCATACTCTCCTCTTCCCATCGCCCCCTTTGTCCAGCCCATAACCGAGGTAATTTATAAGAGCCATTTTGCGTTCGGGAACTTTCTTCCCTGAGACCCCCTCACCTCTTCCCTCCGCTAACCTTGCCATTCCCAAGATTGTAAATACTCGAGGACCTGCCGAGGTCACTCGACGGTGCTACGCCGAACAAGTAGCTGGCGCCTAATCTATTGTTTGTATTTGCGTCCGTATCGGCGATCCCTCCTTGGCCCTCCTTCCCCTCCGTTTAAAGACCATCGTCCCGTTGCGGCACCGCGTGCTCCCGAGCGAGCACCCGTGTTATTGTTTTGAGTTTGTTTAGTTTAGTATTGTGTATTTCCCGTATTGTATTTCTAGTTTAGTATTCTGTGGTTTTCTTTCGCTGTTATTTGCACCTTTTACTAATTATATTCTTTTCTATTTTACCGCGTGTCTCCTTTTCTTTTTGAAATCCCTTTCCTTTCTCCCGATTAATTGCGATGGATAATTTAAGCAGACCCTGGGCAGAATCGCCTGCCCAGTACGTCACAACCTATAGAAATGGGCATATACATATAATCTATAATGTAAAATATAAATGTTTATCGATAGGAATGATTATACGCTTATTGAACATAATATTATTTTATTATACATTAAAATGGAATGTTTTTCAGAGGACTGGTGATATCTAAGTGATGTAACACAAAAAATATAAAATATTCTTTATTGCCAATTATGAATTGTCCTGAAGAAATCCACGTATCAAATTTGGACCAAAATATACCAAATTTCCTGTGACAAGGCATACAATTTACACTAGTTTTCCAACTGCAACTTGATGTTATTCTCAGCATCTACTAGGTTTAGCCTATTACATCAAGTAATCGTCATAAGAAAATTCTTGAATCTGATAGTTGCATCGTAGCGTTAAGTTCTGACATTTTTCTGGATCGCGTCAAATTCTCTAATGCATGTTACGGGATGAAACAAATGTAAAAAGCAAGCGGAAAATGCAGTGCCATGTTTTATTTCTAATTTAATGGAAACAGCTGTGTTCATTCTGTACTATAGTATATATATAAAAATTATATAGAGATTATATATGCCTATTTTTATATATAGAAATTATATATATTTCATATATGTATAATTAATATATAACTTTTCACATGGGTTCGTTCTCGATATATAATATACGTGTAAAATATTTCTCGTCTTTCTAGTAATATATTGTATGTAATGCTCTCCGGGTGAAGAAAAGTTTTCCCAGCAAATCTATTGAAGATCCCACAAAACATCAATAGGCAGGAAGATCTATGTATTGTAACGTGGCGTTACAGAGCTGGAGGGGATACCACCTAGGAATGACCGAAAAATAAATAAATAGGAATTAGCAAGCCGGACAGTGGGTTCGATGGCATAGTGGTAAGTGCCCGACGTGGCAGTCCAAAGATATCGGGTTCGATTCCCGATCAGAACTCCTAATTTTTTGGAAATTCCTAGCTCTCTAGCACTCCTTGGTGGCCCTGCGGATAAATTATTTATAGCGGGGGCGAGCCGGGCACCCCGTCATAGTATCTAAAGGTTCAAGTGAACTATAAACATTGTATACCTGACTAGTAAAATAAATTTTGACGTTCAGTTTTTATAATGTTACAATTACATATCTGAAATGCTATTAATACAGCTAAATATTGTTCAGTAAAAAAAAATATGTTTACAATTTTCATACAGTGTCTGTAACTATGAATTTTAAGTTTGCCCAATCATACTTTAATGCTATCCGATACGTACAAAGACTATTGTAGTTACCATAATTTACAGCAATGATCAATCTAATTTTTATGATTTCTGTAATTGTAAAATTATTGCTATTATAATTATATGAAATGTTACCGTGCATTATATTGTATAATCGTCGAGTCATAAAAAAGTATTTAGTAATTGATACAATAGTGTACAACACATTATAATTTGGCATTATATTGTGTTCATCACTTTGTATCTCATGTTACTTCTATTATGATTTATGTATCTTATAAATGTGAATTATATAGTATAAATCGAATGATTACGCTTATCGCGTTCACATAATAACTAAACCTGTTGTTGTTACCATAATTTTTGGTAGACATAAGTAATAACTTTAAAGATTTCTGTAACTATAAAACTTTCGTCATATTTAACCTGACCGCTTAGTTTAAATACATTTTTTCTCGATGTAGATGCATTGATTTACCGTGCCAGCTTGATGATCCATAAACATGCACATGTTACGGAGCGTTAGGGAAATACAGCTACATAGAAATAGGCAATGAATCATTGTTGAAATGGAAAATTAATTATCATATACGTATAACGTTTCCTCGTCGTAGACGTAACTAAGCAGCAATTAATATTAGCTACTCCAGGCATATAGTAAAGCTGATTTAAGTAACAACTTTATTACGGTAATGAGTATCAATATCTTTTGTGCAAGAATCTTCGCGCTCCTGGGCTACATGTTGATAATTTTTCTGGCTTTATTGCCGATACGTATACGGAAAATTCTCGGTCGTATAGTTTTTACGTTTGCTATCGTAAAATGAATAAAATCCCACGGATTTTCCATGTGTTTTCACGAGAGACAGTACTGTACACCGAGTGTCCTATGGATCTAATTTTGGGCCTCCACGGATTGTCTGAACCGGCTCCTGTGAGGATTCCCAATTTATTAATTGGTGAAATGATTTTAATTTTTGAGCTTCCGTTCTTGCTTCTCTTATGTTCTCGTTCTCCTTCCGCATTATTAACCTGACGCTTGCTCCGACCGTTTCTACCATAACCTACGTAACTTACAGTTTCAGCGGCCTTGAGTTTCCGGTATCATCTTCTCTCGTTTGTGCATCCAGTCGCGTTTCTCGAAAAATAAGAAGTAATGGGTAAACTGCAGCATACGACTCCGAACTGAAGTTGGCTGTTAGTGACTTAGAGTTTTAACGTAGCGCAATCTGCCAAATGTAATGCGAATCGTATGGAATAGTGGTGCTACCTGATCGGAAAAAAGTGAAACTATCTTTAAAAATTTGAAATGAATATACTTTTACTGTTATCATATATATTATCTTGTTATAAAAATATATTTTCATAAAATATGATCTAGTAATCGCAATAGGTATTCCATGTTTGGAAATTTCTTTTCATTCAATTTTCGTGCAAGCCCGTGTTGCGCAGTCGTAGTCGGTGTTTTTTGACAACAGTCAATGATCGATCGACGGCTGCACTCGTGCCTCTCTTTATGGAATTTATTGCACCTGGCACCACAATCGTTAGCGATTGTTGGAAAGCCTATGAATCCTTAGTTGCAGAAGGTTACGAGCATCTGACCGTCAATCATTCATTGACTTTCAAAGATCCCGAGGCTGGTGCTTCCACAAACGTTATAGAAGGATTGTGGGCATTGGTAAAACGGCAATTGCCGGATTGCAATCGCAGCAAAGGCATGTTCTCCTCATGTTTAAGGGAGTTTATGTACCGAGGCTTGCGAGTAGATGTCCTTGATCCTTTTGAAACGTTTTTGAAAGACATTGTTCGCGTTCATCCATCTCCATCTAACGACGTGGACGCTGCAGAGGACACTGACGCAGCGGAAGCAAGCGGAAATGGATTTTGAATTGGAATCGTCGACCGAGAAAATCTAAAAAATTCGGCACTTTTCAGAGCCATCAATTACTGACGTAGCATCAACTTCTTGATTCACAATATTTTGCGTAAGATGAAAGAAGAGGTTTCAGCTTCGAAATTTGTAAGTAAATAATGTAAATTTATGTATAATATATTTTTTTCCGATCTTCATTAATTAATATATATGTATGTATATTTATGATTAAAGAGTACTTTGGGGACAATTTGAAATATACAATTGTAAATGTAAATTTAACTATATGTATTTAAACAATGAAAATAAACCATTTAACGACAACATATAGAGAGCTTTAGCTAAGTCGAGGAATAACCCGCGATGGATTTCATAACTATTAACTGCAAGATATTACGCTCCGGATAAACGCTTTTAAAACGAAATTACAAAGATATTCGATAAAACGCACGCACGCTAGATAGAAATACCATACGAACGGCAAATAGTCGTTCCAAGCCTCGTCGCTGTTTCCTCGTGTCGGAACGGTGTAGCCAGAAGATTCAGTAATATCGCACCTCATGCTGCCCAATTTGATATCGGTCATGCAAATCCAATCCAGCAACTTATGAATACCGGGAGATGGCCCATATGCCTGTTGTGTATTAGTTCGCTGCTGACAGGCAAATGCGAAGAGTTAAACTTTTCCCTTTGTGAAGTTAGTGAAGTTTCGCGATAAATGAGGGGCACGAGGGCGATTCCCGCAAGAATCGGGTTTGACAAAAGAGACGAGTGCGGGAGACACCTATGCGCACGTGTATCGTATACTATTTTTCCTAACAAGCTGCGTAAAATTCGACAACATCGGTAGCTCATTTGTAATATTAAATTATTAAGTACGTGAAAATCAATGCACACAACATGGAGGGGGGTCCAGGGGCGAAGCCCCTGATGGGGGGGGGGGGCGAAGCCCCCCATAAAATAAAATAAAAATTAATTAAAAAATTA
The DNA here is from genome assembly GCA_031762395.1 of Calameuta pygmaea. Classification (NCBI taxonomy): domain Eukaryota; kingdom Metazoa; phylum Arthropoda; class Insecta; order Hymenoptera; family Cephidae; genus Calameuta; species Calameuta pygmaea. The sequence goes on along the minus strand of JASANN010000203.1, from coordinate 67,963 downwards.
TAATTGGATTAAAAAATTTGCGCAAAGTTTGATCACAATGGTAATAAGAGGCAAATGATCTGAATTTGAATTTTAGATGATTATATTTAGTTTTGATCATTTTTATTATACATATTAATAGTTATGGTACAATTATTAAAATTAATCGGAACATTTCTTTCAAAATTTAAAGTAGATGACAGATTTAGGTTTGAGGCTTTATCTGTGATAGAATTAATGTCGTTTGAAGATTCTTTTAAAATCGGCACTGGTGCTGCTGGCTCACTTTGGGCCGTAGAAGTTGATGGTAATTTATCAGAATTGACTTCATTAGCTTTTGAGCTCTTAGTTTCTACCGGCTCAGTTTCGGCGGAAGAAGTTGACGCAGATGGATCCAAATCTTCGTGATGAGAGCTATGCAATCGCTTCAGTAGAGATGCTGAGTGCGGAGCAATAGAGCTTATTATCTGTTGACTGATTTTCTTTTTGTTCATCAGAGAATTTTCAATATAACCTTCCGCAACTACATCAGATTTCCAGCCCCCGTGCCGTTTAAGTGTCATAATATCGGCTCCAGCATCAACAAGTACTGTCGCAGATGTCCGCCGGAGACTGTGACCAGTGTAAAGTTCAGGATCGGGCAAGTTTAAAAATGTTGCTACCTGTTTAGGTATACTTCCGAATGTATTAATACCGATTGGTTGTTGAATACATTTTCCATTTCTAAAGCACAAAAAGAATCGACCGGTCTTGGTAGCATCTGATCGTTTTTGCATGTACGTTTTACATATATTGTAGAACTTCCCAACAACCGTAAAAGATCGTTCGATTTTAGTTTTTGTCTTTGGTACACGAATAAAAAGGAACGTATTGTCATCGTCTATATCCTTTACTGCCATGGCAGTCAACTCCTCACGTCTACACGCACCGGAGATTCCAATGACAAGAGCTACCTAGAAAAGTTTAGGAACGTAAGTCTTGCGTTGTATGTGTGTCTATACCTATATATAAGCACATGGGAATTTATTATATTTACCTTCGTTATTAGCCATTGATTATCTGGAGCATCATTGCAGAATTTGGAGATATCAGTTGACGTGAAAACCTTAGCTTTCTTGGATTTGTATCCAGCACTTTTTTTCTTCAAGTAAGCGAACAATTTGTTGTATTTGCTAATGTCAATATTATCGTACGCTTTTATCGTAGCTTTTAACATTGAATAGCGTGACCATAGAGTTGGTGATGCGAGATTTTGTGCAAGTTCAGCAAAATAAACCAGAAGAACATCTTCCGAAAATGATTTGGTTTTTTTAGAAGCACGCCACTTTTTAAAGACATTATACACTTTAGTATATTTTCTCCGAGATGCGTCCGGTAGTAAATTTAAAGCCACAGTTTTTGCCGCTTCGATAATTTCCAATGGCATTGTGTTGTCACAATCAATGTCACTTTTTTCAGTTTCGGAATCCATTTTTATCACTCGTTGACGCGCGCGAATTAGGTACGTATTGGGTGATGTGACTTTTGGTCTGGCTTATGATGGAACAATGAGAGACGCAGTGGCCTAGGACTTGACACTTCTGTATTGGTTGTTTTGATATAGGTATGTGTTTACTTTCTACTCAGTATTGAAGCTCTTGGAAGCGCGACTGTAGAATCCGGATTAACTTTTGAATAGGACGCCAAAAGGCGTTTTTTTTAACTTATTTTATGCCTAACGAAATATAATATTGTTTGGCTTGGCTTGGCGATTGCGATGCGAACGCGTCCGGCGTGCTCGGTGACCGTCATTTGAGAGGTCATCACATACGAATTTAAATCCGGCAATATTACACGTGGAATTACAATGTGCAAAGTAACTGTTTTGCACACGTGTTTGACATTGTGGGAATGAGGCACTTTGTGCACGCAAACCCGTGCGCAAAATCGATTTTTGCGCACGCTGTTAGGAAAATAAATTTGTTTTATCATTTTAAACATGGTTAACTTTTTTTCGAATAGGCGACGTGACTATTCATACGATTCACATTATATCCAACAGATGGCATTACGCCAAAAATCTAAATCACTAACAGCAAACTTCAGTTCGGAGTCGTATACTGCAGTTTTCCCGAAGTAATTATCGTGATAGTTAAAAAAGTTTGCTAATTAATATCTATCTTAACATAAGTTCTAGGAGGCAAAAATCATCATGGATTTCTGGATGCATCGGATCAATTAACGGCATATTAGTAACCTAGTACAATGTTGCAATGAGCCTGATCATGCTCAATACAAAATTGTAATCATATCTACCTTTTAACCTACAAGGCGTAAATAAACCATTCGTATAGAATTATTCATGGCAAATGCACCATCTAAAGTTGGCCTGTCCATTTGATTTCTATGGTAGAACCGTCTTTATGTGGTACATTTTTCGCGAATAACCCTGCATAGATAGAACAATGTTTACCGATGCCTATTAGTTTCATTATTTATCGCCGCTGCTTATAATTTGTTTTCATTCATCTGAATTATGAAAAGAATAAAAGTGAGCCGTCGCGGGACGCCTGCTAGATGTGAAACATCAATTGTTAAAATAATTTTGTGATAGCGAGGTAACCCTGGTTACCGCAGGATTACAGTGTACGCATTCCAGTATACCTATATTTCAGTGCTAGCCTGAAAATACGGCGTCTTACATTCTGTCTCCTGCGGAATGCGCCATTAGATGTTTCACATCAATTAATAGTTTACTCTTTGCGAATGCTTCGCGTATTGTGATTCCTCTGACATAAGTTACGTAACAATAGTGTACATATAAGAAAGAATAATAAAGTATGTATTTAGAATGTTGAATGTTATGCATTGAATTTTTGAAAATGTTCTATTACTTTTGTAAGATAGTTTATAGGTTATATTCATAATTATCTAACAGCATCAGTAATGATAAAAGAAAGTAGAGAAGAAGCAAAGTCGAGTCGGTAGATGGATCCTTATTACTACCATGAGCACAGTAGAAATAATTTATAAGGAATAGACTATTTATACGGCCCCGAACCTTATCTGACCTATCTCTATCCATGAACGTCAAATAATTAAAGTTTGATTTCATACGGATGTTACCAACCTCGGTTGGTAGAATATGAACCGACGAACACGGAGTTTCCTGAAAACGTTCATCAGGTGTCGGAGCAGAAAATAGAATTCTAACTAATGGATAATACATTATTTACATGCTAACTGCGGCTGCTGAACTCAGTGCTAATTTTTATACAGTGTGAACAATGTTTTTTTTTTCAACTAACTTGAGTAAAAAGCATTGAGGTGTTCTCATCGTGAAGGTGCATTTTGTATGGTGTTATTTTCCTAAATCTGTCGCTAAAACATAACAAAAACACTTTCATGTAAAAGAACTCGCAAAGTACAGGATTCCTGTGAATTATTCTGACAAAAAATATTGAAATTATAACAATGCCAAGTACGTAAGTAAATAAGCAGATTTGTAGTGACTTATTTACTTGCCATTATAATGTGATTTCAATATTTTTTGTTAAGGGAATTCACAGCAAGCCTGTACTTGACGAGTATTTATATACCAAAATGTTCTTGTTGTGAAGTCACAAGTTTTTTTCCCTCGTGTTATATTAAAGGAATTCTAGGTATACGACATTTGTATTGATGTGAAATGAACGAGAATTCATTGCAGTTATACATCTATGTAGATTTGCAATATGAATTCATTATGACGTCGGTCATCAGAAAAATATATTTCTTTGCCGGAAGTGTTGAAAGCGGATACGCAGTTGACACACTCTTTTTGTCCGGTATTTCACTATTTTTTTCCAAATTTTCGTAAAAAATTTGTAATAATAACATATCCACCCATATAGCTTTAGTAAACAGTTTATTATGTTCCTTCATCATCTTTGAGAAATTTTAAGTCAGTTGATATATATAATTTTTCTATTCGGAAAACAACTCTATTGTTGGTGAGGATGAAATAGATAAAATAAAATTGCATCAGAGTTTGAGATAGTGCAAGAGAGATTTTTTAACACATAATTACTTATTTCAATACCAATAGATACATTTCCTAATTACCTCCCCCAAGTATAACGTAGCTCATTCACGTACTTAATTTTGAAGCCGAACGAAGCACAGATTTCAGATCAAGAACTACGTTAAGTATACACATACGAACACATATACGCGTGCTGTAAAAAATTGAATATCTAAATATCTTCTTCGGTAGTTTAGATGCGAAAACATGTTCAACATCATGAAAATGTTTTTCATAAGTGATTTAATGTTATAAAAGAATTTTTTCAATTAATTCATATTGGCCGTTGAACATTATTTCTAATAGTTACAACCATGAAAGATATTTAAGACTTGGATTTGTACCGTTTTATTGAAAAACACCATAAATATATTTTGTATTCTTTGATTCGAAACACAAGTACACTGAGCATTATTAATGGTGTCCAGCTTGTAGACGTCGTGCGGTAAAGGTAGGAGAGGAGAGTGGGCAGAATTAATTACGCACCTCAGGCAGTGCAAGCAGCAGAGAGGGTACTGTGGTGTGAGCGAAACGCCAAAGCATCGCCCGTTGCGTCCTTTTCGCACAACACTAGTGCGAACGAGTGCGCAATATGACGCTAGTATCGCTCGCACCCTAACTTCTCTCTCTCTTCATTGCACGCACGGGCTGAGGTACGTAAACAGTCTCTGTTCACTCTCCTCTCTCATCTCACCGCACGGCGTCCACAAGCAGAATACCATTAATGACGCTCAGTTACATGATTTGCTCCGTCGCCTTGGCTGTACCTCCGGTTACCAGTGCTTGGCGGAAGACTCAACCGCGTCTCTCAACCAGTTCCATCTGTTATATGTATATAAAAGTAGAAGGACGCGCGAGGACGAAGGCGATGATGACGACGACGAATACGCCGAGATCTGGTATACTAATTGTATTGATCTTGGGGGAAATCGATTTATGACCTTCAACTCCTATAGTAGTGAGTGATCAATAACTTTTTCTCATATCAGATATTTGATTTCAACCACAAGTACAGGAGTTGATTCGGGTACAGAGTCTCGGCGGGCCGTGCCCTGTATGTACTGTGACGTGGTGGATTGCACCCGTAGAGTCCTCGGCGGAAATCACGCCGAAAACGCGAGAATGGCGAAAGGCCATACGAAAGTCCAGGCAGGATCCACCGACCGTAAGGGCCTCTG
>JASANN010000203.1:52291-62664 GCA_031762395.1 Calameuta pygmaea | reverse complement strand
CCCGTTTGGAACCTGGCGCCCAACATAATCGTAGGTATTTGATCGGACAAGTAGTTAGCCCTTGGGTTGCCTGGATATGCGAAGGAATCGCGTAAGTTGTGCACCGGTCCGCCTCATATTTTCCGGTGAGGTTCGATCGCGTGAACATTACGTCACAGTACATATAGGCAGTGTATTGGGCGCGAAACTCGACGAGTTTCTTAATTATTAAGCATACAAGGCTATACTACCGTGAAGCAACCGCAGAATATTTTTATTAGACTTTATGATTCATAACGAGACGGAATTTGGAATTTGTAGATAATTTTCAAATTTTCTCCAAAAATCGAGTCGTCGACTACGGTGAGAGCACAGCCGACAATGTATATATGTACAGCGTTGCTAGCAATCCCGCTGCGGAAACCCCATAATTCTACTACGAGATCCAACTTATTCTCGCATTTTTCGATAACATTTTCCTTTGAAAACTTCAGTGACCATACTTTTTTGAAGTGTCATCTCTAACCTCTGAAATCCCTAGACTCCATTGCATATTTTATATTTCAAGTCTCAAGATGATTAACATAAGAAATCTAGAATTGAAACGCGAGCGAGAGCTTCTTCCACATGCATCTGTAGCAATACTTTATTTTTTGAAGTGACAGTTAATCATTAAAATGTCCTCAGCCAAGCCTGAGACTTTTTTAATATGATGCTACATGATGAAATTGTAGTATAGCAAAAATTGATTCATTTTTAATGAGTACCTTAGTATAAATTTCCTAATCATGTCCCTAATAACAAAAAGGAATCAGCCGGGCTAAGACTAGTCATCCGTAATAATGGAAATTCAGTTAGGACCAAGCTTGACGCAAACCAGTACGTCCAACCACTACACTATATCGCGATTGTCTCTTTCCCTACCATGGAAGCCTATTGAGGCCCGAACTAAACGCTCGCTATTACGCTAAGATTTAATAATCTAACTTCAGTTCGGACAATTCCTTGTTATAGGGACAGTTTTAGGGCAGAATTTGCGTATTTATTTACTGCGTATATAATGGATCTTAAAATAATTCGATTTCGTCCAATGTCTATGCCAAAGTGGTAAACATTCTGGGAATGCTCAGATATAGCGGTTGAATTCCTGCTTGTGAAACGCACAGTCTAATGGTGGAAGTCAGCAGTCAGGCATACTAGTAGGATAGTGGCTAGATAGGAAATGCGTTACATTTCTGGTCGGACGCTAGATGGTTTTCTTAGTTAGCGCCTAAACATAAGTAGGGAAAATCAACTTGTATCTGGTTAGGGCCCATATACAGTTTCTAGTAGGGTATCGTCTTAAGCTTGAAATACATTCAGTATGTGGTAAATCTGTTATTGATTACTGAGAAATGTACATACCTAAGAAAATGAATATTAGGGGCCTATTTAGATACTTTTTCAAGTAATGTAAGGACATTATATGGAACTTCTATTTCACAACAGTTTTCATATATTCGCAACTCTCCTTTTTATATTAGCATTATAGAGATGATGTATGTAAATTATATTATTTTAATCGTTTGAATTAATATATAGATATTTCCCGTATGATATTTTTGAGGGAATATAATTGAATATCATTATAAATGGAAATATAATCATTTTACACGTGTCTAAACGGTTAATTAAACTCTACTGGTATATCTTGATTCTGATACTCAGCATCTGCTTGATTTCAATTACATCAACAAATTTTTTTAGGAGACATATACGTATATACGTATAATATAAACAGTTTACATTTTTTGGAGTTTGTTCTTTGAAATTTTATAACCTATAATGTATTAAAAGCGGAAAAACCAACATAAAAATATAAGTATAGATATAGTTTGAACGCATATTAAGATATACTTGTGATATATTTCCGCATAGACATTTTTTTATGGGGAATGAAAATAGCATTGTAAAAAGTTTATGACGTCATTGAAAATATTGAAAATAAGTAAAAGATACTAGACTTTTCTCGGTACTGACGTCATCGCGCCCTGCATATATACATATATACATCCATTGAATTATTTAACTGTTGTCTAAATTTAGCAACCAATACAATCTAAAATTGCACTCCTTTTGTTATTTTTAAGTAGAATGTCACGTATAAATGGAAATGAGAAATCAGCTCATGGGTGTGTGCCGAACTGAAATCTTTAGTCAGACTAATTTGCCTTGAGCACACTTAGAGTCTAGCAATTCCAACTTAATAGAGAAGCTGAGAGTGTAACTGATCAAGCCCTATTCAAAAATTCAAATCGTGACCAAAATTATTAAGGTAGTGTGGCGATACATTTTACCCATGTCCCGTTACACGGACGATCTGAAGTCGCTATCTCTTGAGTGAGGTGGATTTACAGCTTTAATAAATACTCTTCGAAAATTAGTGAATCGAAAAAAATTCTTCGAAAGATACAATTCGCCGATTGCGAATCCGTCGAATTCACATTCGTCGAGCACAATTTGTCGACTACACAATTCAAAGTAAAGAATCTTAGAGCGAGTCGGACTCGCTCGTTTCGCTCGCTAGTCGATGATTCTTATTTATATAAAACATCATGAGGATCAGTGGTTTTCTAATATAACCTAACCTAGCATAGCCTAACTCTTTACCAGAACATTACAGCAACGATCTGTGTATAGTTGAACTCTACTATAACCAAGCGAGTTATTTTTTTTCCAAAAATTGTATCTTTCGAAAAATTGTTTTCGAAAAATTATTTTGGAAGAACTTTTCGTACACGGATTGTTCTGCATTATTCTAAGGATTTTCGGAAAGAGACTTATATTATGAAGAAGCTGCCGGAGAATGCCGACTGACAATGAGTCCGACAATGACTGAACGGTATTACTGATATTTTATATTGCCGAGTGTCTGTCTCACCACGAGGACATCGTCCATCGTCCAAATTCGTTCGTGATGGATTCTGTGATTGCCTGAATCGAAAATATTCAACTAATTTAAATCTTTTAATCCTTTAAATTCGTCAACACAAATTTAGTTTTCAGTTATTTCGAAGAGATCCTCACAGTTCAGTTGGACTTAATAGAGCTTCGAAGTTCTCGGAATTTTTAGATCAAAATGAAACCTCAAGATGCTCTAAGCACATAAACAGCAAATTATGCAGGCAAGCGATACAGGCCAAGAATATAAAAATCTGGAGGCACCTCTCGAATTTTACAGTCAATTTATCAAGAAACGCTCGATAACATAAATATAGCGATACTTATTTCCGTTCTTGAATTTGCTAGCAAGCTGAAGTCTTGTCTCAATGCTATTATATTGTGTAAGAAAAAAGTTTGCTCCGGTTCCTCCCCGCCGACTGGCTCGAAGGCACCAATCGTCTCGAGCACAGAGTATAGTTTTTAGACCAACTAATGTGTATTGTTGTTGTTCAAGGAGCATTGTATTCGAATAAGACCGTTATCCTTCGCCCTTCCACCCCCTCCCTTCATCACCTAGGGCACTGGCTCGGAGAACACGGAGGACCATCCAAGGGGTCAGCCAGTAAGGACTTTGGATTGGAGAGAGAGAGGAGCTACGTTAGCTAAGAATCCGTTGCGATCGGGAACCTTCTCTTTGAGACCCCTCTACTTTTTTTCACTAGCTGTTCCATTTCGAGTCAAGTTAATATTCGAGGACCTTCCTAGGTCACTCAACGGTGCTACACCTATACCGTAGCTGACACCGAATCATTGTTTTCGGGAAAGTACCCAGTGCCGGTATGTCCTCTTTTCTCTCCAGTAACCTAGCCAACCAAAATTCTTCCCCCTTACCCTTTCCCCACCCTCTTTACTGTTAGATACTGTAATGCCCATTGCGATATTGCGTGCTCCCGCGCGAGCTCCCTTTCTGTTATTGTTTCGATTTATATAGTTTAGCCTATTTCGAGTTTTGTTATCTTTTGGTTTATTTTATATGCTATTTCAATTCTATTTCTTTATTAATTATATCGCTTTTCATTTTACTCCGTGTTCCCTTATTTCAATAACTCTCCCTTTTTAAATCTTGATTATTTGTGTCTGACCCACGTTCCGGGCTCAACATAACCGAGGATTAGGTCATAGCCGAAATCTCTAAATTCAGGATTCTCGCTCGTTTCTTGGTTTTGCAACGGTTTCCCAATTGCAATGTAAAACGAACTTCAAAATCCGATCTCGAAACTAGACAAGGAAAATTTTCGGAGCCGGTTACGTATATAGAAGTTTCCACAGCCGAGAATATTGCAATGAGAACTACGTCAAATATGCTAACTGTAAATTGTGTATGACCCCTAAAAAGTCGATAACAGTGTGAAAAAATGCAGGGCGTAACTCTTGACAATCCATCTGCAAATATTTCGTTTTTGCGGGAGGTTGCACCACTTATGGTTTGTGAGTTACGAGTTTTTTCCAATTAATCAGCATTTTCATTGTTTACCCAAGTCATCAGCTTAGCAGTAAATAATATGCTTCCCTTGATTCAATTTAATACCAATCAAGTAGTTGAAGCGATTGATAAACACGAATTTGATGATAGCAAAGATACTTCCTACAACGATTGCCCACGGGTACTGACAAGCTTCGAAAACTATTTCGGAAGATCAAATTTTCAGAATAGTGAAGTAGTAAACTAAAATAGTATTACGAAATGACGAATTCTAAAATGCACTTGCCAAATCTTACATTTGCGAAACGATGGAATTTAATGTACGAAATGATTGACGCCGAGCTTTAAATAAAACAGACGCTTAATTCGCCGTATGCAAACATCATTAAACTTTAAATCTATCAATTTTCATTAAATTCCTACGTCAGTTTAAAGTTACATCTACTGCACTTGGCGATGAGAAATACATAAAGGTGCCCATAGCCGTAATGGGAATTAATATGATGATCGAGAAATTGGAAACCTCTGTGTTAAAAAACATTAACTCTTAACCCTGTGAGTAAAGTTATAAGTTGAGCTGCTGTCATAGCCAGAGATAAACATTAAAAACATTATTCTATTCAGAAGTTTCGATGCACTGACGACTATCAGCAAACGGTTGACTGCTAGTCGAAAGTTGAAGACCAACTACTGTCCGTTAAAATTATGATAATCAAATCCGCAAAGATGAGGGATTTTAGATTTCTTCTTTTAACTTACAGAAATTATTGAGATGCTTTTTTCGAAATTTGTGTTGACTTTTGCCGTCATAAAAGAATGGATATATATGACAATTTGTTTTCCATCACCATTCTAATTTTGACGTCCCGTACACAGAATACCCAATTACATAAAAAACAACGCTGGTTGTCTAATATTAATGCTAGTCCAATATAGCGCCAAATATCACAGAACCATTTCACCAATACTGAGTCAATAGTGAATTTTCAGAATCACCTAACCATTGGCATAGTCTTGGACCAGAGCTGTTCCGTTTGTGTGTCCCAATCGCGAAACAGCGCGGGGTTTTGTCGTTGATCAAAGTTTGCCATAACATTTAACCACCAACTGTGAGTTGCAAACTATGGCAAGGGGTCTAACCAGTTGTTTGTATTCAATCAGAATAGAATGTTTACAAAATCATAATACAGGACAAAGCGTGCATGTTTGTATGTTTAATATTTGATTAATTTTATGAACAGGAACGATAGGAAATAGCATACTGCGTTACACACTTGGATTTGCAGCATATTGGTTGCCTATATTGTACCAACCTGTCTTGGCGTTCATCTAATATCAATCCTTTTGTAAATATTTCATGTGATTTGAAGACTAATTGGATCTATCACTGCAAATCGAAGTGTATAGTGAATTGTTTTATTCCCAATCCTTTCTATAGTAATCACTTCTTAAACACTGCCAAGGGCGTTGGCACTACGTCAGAATATTTAAAAATGGCACCTTCAACTTGCGGTGTGCTCCACGGTACTTATTCTCGACCCAAAATACACGATAGAACCTTTTTAACGAACACTCTGGAGTAAATAAATGGCGAAGGATTCGATTATGCAATTTGAGTACCTATATCGTTCGAAATATTATGATGCTGTTTGATAAACTCCGTTTTCCCAAAGATGATAATACGATATACTAAGGTACGTTTTTCGAATCGAATACAGCACTAGAAATCTCAACTATGAACTGGAGAAAAGAATAAAATGATTACCTACGCCTGAACCGGACTGGCAAAACCGTGAACGTATTATCATGCTGGAGGCAACGTTAAAAGAATGTTCTGTCGTTAGCTTTGATGGCATGAGACTTAAATGTTATCCATACAAGCCACATCTGGTGCCATTGAATATTTCTATTGGTAATAAGAAAATCTTCGTGTAAGTTCAACAATTCGACACTGTGCTAAACTTCGTTACCGATTAAACAGTCTATTAAATAATCTATTCAAGTGTATTTTTCTTAGAATGATATCAGCTACCAAAGTTTAAAAAGGAATATTCTGCGCCATTTAATAATTTCTTACTTTGAGTACCGATGGTCTATTCCAAGTGCATAAAACATTACATCCATTTAAAAATCATCCGTTTCTGGCTTACAGTTCATTTTGTTTCACATTGTGATTCATATACATATATATATATATTTTTTAAGAAGGGCAGTTTTCAGGACTTTTTGCCGGTTGTATATATTGGCAGTTCCGAGGACAGTTGGTGCTTAGCAAGACAGTCCTGATAAAATTTACACACTTAAGATATACTGTCAGGACCGTAAAGCGGCACACACACCGAATTTTCGAAAAAAATTCTGATGTGTGACAGACGAAATTGTGATGGGCTAAGAAATGGACACGGCAGGTTAGAGTAGGTTAGAACTAGAACGCCACATGTCCCAAGGTTTAGTTTTTAAAAAAAAAACACACATTTACTTGCCATTGTGAACGCCGCACGTCCTCCTAACTACCCTTTGAGAAGTTTATATATAACAATCAAATATGTGATCTATTATTTAAATAAACAATTTCAAAAAATTATCTTTAAATTAAAATAAATATGAAATTATATTCTTAATTAATTAGTTTGAATATAATTATATGACTTAATTATATTCAATCTCATTTAAAGAATGCAAGAACCGCATATGTGAAGGCATTCTATTTTCGCTTCGATGTTTGCTACATTAGAAACACATGTGCGGTGTACAGGGAGACAAAGTAAATATTGCGAAAACAAAATTAATATATTTTTAGACTGTATTACTAGAAAGGGTCGACAAAGAGTAGTAGAAAGAACAATCAACGAGAAGAGGTAATTTTCCACAGCAAAGTTATGTCCAGTCGTAAGTTACCTTTAAAAATAATCTGTTTTGTGACACTTTTTGCTTTACTGTAATTTGTTTTCAAAATAATCGAAAATTTTGGTAATTATGGTACCCTTAAAGATCGTAGGCACTCTAAGAGTGTAACAGGTACATCAATATCGAACAAAGAAAATATTACGATGGAAGAACTCATTATCACAATAAAAAGATAGACTCCGAGATTACCTCTGAGATACTGGAGAGTGTTTTCTAGAGCTGTCCAAAACGCACTATTTTGCTAATTTCGATGGAGCACATTTCGAAAACGTCTACTATTATGTGATTTGCCACTGTGCCATAATTGGAATTTATAATTTTTCTTTAAATTAACAATTTATGTACTTTGATGAGGAGTTCCACTAACAGTAAATAAAACCGTATCTTTTTAAGAGTATAAAACCGTTTGACTTTTTTAGTTTTCTTGCTTCATTTAAAACCAGTGAATTTTTAGTCTTTCTAATATTTATTTTGCCCACCCTCTATAATACCATTTCATTTTTGTGACTCATTTCAAACTGATGCAATGGATTAGAGTAGATGACTTTCAATCTGTAGGGAACTGCTCTTTCCGTTGAGCGTTTTAACTTCCGACGTCAGGAGCAATTGGTTCGCGTGCTAATAAATAAACGCGAGCAGGCTACGAGAATGTTAGTTTCAGTTTTGGCATCAGCCTCGAAACAGCTTCAACTCCAGTCTTGTGTATCCTGACATGCAACTTGTGGCGTCAAACATGCGGTAATGTTATGAAACTTAACATATCGTGTTAAACATAAATCTCTAATTAATGTGGTTCGCCTAGCATCATAATAATAGTATTCTAATTTCTGTGAATTTCATATACATCGTTCATTACAAAAATATTTCCTGCGTGCAATTTAAAAATCATCGTAAGAAATTCGATGTAAAGAAAGTATCTCTTAGAAATTTCATTTTCTTTTACCGTCTGGTAGCTGAGATATTTTCATTCCGTACCTATATCTCGTAAACTAGACGGTATATAATTTTTTAATTTTGCACGTACGACCGTTAAGCACCTGCCAAGAACAAATACCAAATTCAGATCCGTATCTTGGAGCGTTTTGGCTTTTCTAATTTTTGCAGTGTATTTGATCATATTGTTAATATCTTCGATAGCTTTTTCACTTTCCTCTGAGATTTCAATTTCCGATTCATCACAAGAAAAATCACTCAGTTCTTCACCTTCCTCGGAACCACTCTCGCTGCAAAAGGATTTCACAACTGGAAGCTCACGCAGCTGTAGTTGTCCAACCCTTCTTGCCATTTTTCAACAATCAATACATATAAATGCAAACTAACGAAAAAGAAAAATTCACTTACTTTCACTAAAAACACTTGCTTTACACGTAATCGGGTAAAGGATTCTCCGGATTTTGTAAAAAAAAAAAGGGAAAACAGTCGAATTGTTCTTTATGATGTATGTTTACGAATCAATGGCTAAGGAGATATGGAACTCTGTTATGAAATCTGAACGAAGATGGCTCATTTCCTTTATAAATAAACACTCTAGGGCATGAGATTTTGTAGAATTTGAATTAGGTTTATAATTTTAAAATGATTTGAATTTTTGTTCTCAAATTACTACAATTACATCTTTTTCATCAAAAAATTATTAAAAAAAGCCTGTACCCTTCTGAATAAACGACATAATAAAAATTTTAAAAAATTAGTCCATACAGCATTTATTTAGAATGAAAATGAATCCCACTTCGATCCAATTTAAATCTACATTTTGACATGTAACCTGTGTGATTTAAAAAAAACGTAATTCTTTCCACTGAATGAATAATAATATAAAGACTTTTTTGAAAAATGGAAAACTAGTTTAGAACGTTCTTTGGAATATTTGAAACATATTCTTTCAAGCATACATTTTGATAGTTTGTTTATTTTTAACTCTTTTCTCGTTAATAATAAATCCTTTATTACATTTTTTACAGATTTGTATATATTATAAGTATCCTTTAATAGTAAAAACTGAGAATATAGTTCTCAAGAAATCATTTGAAACCATTAAAAACTAGAAAGGCAAATGGGGGTCCATCCACCGTACCTCAGTATTAAAATAATCAATACTTCCTAAGAATGGCTAAACTATTCCAGTATAATGAATACTCAAAACAATAACAGTTACGCTTCATATTCCATTTCAATGTTTAAGAAAATTTATGAAGTACAATATTTTCATCGGATCAGGAAAATATGAATAAAATTATATTATGTGGGAGAGTCTTTCGGTGAATAAACGTGCGCAGAAAGTGTTAAGCCTAGAAGTCTATCAGGTTTCTCAACTGCGCCCCAATATGTCCCAATGCAATCTCTCGGTGAAGGCCCGACGAAATATTTTTTGTCACAGATTCATATCAGAGCCTTATCAAGGCCACATTAAGAAAACATTTTTTACGAACAAGGAACGAGTACGATTCCTCTGAACAACTTAATGTCTATTGGATAGTAATCATGATAGCAACTTTACAAAAACTATTTTGTATACCTATATCCTTATATACTGTAACGTTATTTTTACGTCACAAAAAGTCCATTATGTGGAACTTTCGTTTTTCTACTTCGGGACGCATTTCCCTTTTCCAATAAACTTTCGCGTAACCGGCAACGAACTCCAGGGTCATAGGCTAGTTAAGCGACAATAGGCTAGTACCAAATTGTACAAATATTTCATACGTCACGATCACACCACCGGTACCGAGCCATCCGAACAACTGGAAATCACCGAAGGAGGATAAGCAGATCATACGCCGAGGAACGTGGACAGCAGCCGTGCCGACCTGACAACTACACCCTATATTCGACCCTCCCCAGAAAGGAGTACGGAGGTCACGCCATGGACTTTACTTCACCTTTAGCTTTGTATCGCCGGTATCGACGTCCACAGTATTTGGACTAGTACCGAAGACGAGGAAGTCTCGAGTTCCGCAGGCTCCTCGTGCTGGATGATCAACGGGCCCCAGAGTGGAGGCACCGTGACTGGCTCGTCGCAGGAGGCAGAAACGACCAGACCCATCGGAGTCATCAGGATCCCAGCCAACATCGTCGAGGGCAG
>JASANN010000203.1:28378-39453 GCA_031762395.1 Calameuta pygmaea | reverse complement strand
TGGCTCTTCCCTCTCGCTCTCACGTCGCGTCTTCTCGGGCACGGCGAGCGAGTAACCTATACGAACTCCGGCAGAGTGCACGGCAAAACAAAAGAAAATGTCAAATTTTGTGTCATTGTCGTTCAGAGGCCCTTACGGTCGGTGGATCCCGCCTGGACTTTCGCATGGCCTTTCGCCATTCTCGCGTTTTCGGCGTGATTTTCGCCGAGGACTCGACGGGTGCAATCCACCACGTCACAATATATATATATATATACCTTGTTTATTTTATCTCGTTATAATGATATAATTATAAAAAGTCGCAACAACTATTCTGATATAGCATGAAAATAATACATTACGATACAAGTGCGGGGATCACTACGCGCACGTTTATCATATACTTTTTTTAACTCAATGTACAAAATTCGATTTCTCATGCCTGTTTTTTTAACTCAGTGTAAGATGTGGCAGTGCGAAGATATCGGGTTCGATTCCCGATCAGAACTCCTAATTTTTCGGAAATTCCTAGCTCTCTAGCACTCCCTGGCGGCTCTGTGAATAAATTAATTGTAACGGGGCGAGCCGGGTACCCCGTTATAATATATATATATACATATATATATATGTATATACAGTAACGTTCAATTGAAGTGGAACACTTGAATTTTTGTATATTACTGTGAAAAATATATTTTTTAGGAAATTTCCTTCCCGTTTGAATGGCAAAGGTTTTATCCCGATCGGGTTTAAAATGACCGAACAGCAGGGGTTGGAGAGAAATAGTGCATTTTGAGACTTTTTGAAAAGTGCGAGAACTAGTGGTTCGGGAAGGAAATTCATATTTCTAATTATGGCACGAGAAAGAGCATCCTTCGACAGTCAAAAACACCCCCATTGAACCCTTGTAGTATCACTCTAGGGGGAGGTACACCCCCTTGAAGTGAAAACACTTAATTGGCCATAACTTGCGAGCGCGCCGGTCAATCTGGTCCAGTTTTTGCGTGATATTATCTTTAATGATACTGCAGATTCTCACAAAATTATTGTTCTCGGAGATGATCCCGTGACGGAAATCTCGAGACATCGCAAGCGCACCCGAAGCTTCCCCGCCATTTTTCGCTAGGAATGCGATGAAATAGAAGTTTAGTATTTATCCAATATTGTAGCCGAGATTTCAACGATTAAAATGCGCTCTTAAACATTCAAAAATAAGTATGTTAAGGGGTTAAATCTTTCATTTGAAGGAACACCTAAATTTTGCGAGTTGCGCTCGGGGTACTCGGGTTACAATCGCTTGGGACGCATGTTCGGGTAGTAGTCACATTGATACTACAATACAGTGAAGCTCTATTTATCGGAACAAATCTTTTCTCAGTGCCTTATTTTCTGAACTCATTGCTAAACCCTAGACTGACATGGCGGCCAGTAGCTCTCCTTTTCTAATGCTCCCATTGGCTACGTTGCTGATTAAAAAGAGACAGGACTTGGTCGCCACCAGTCACTATCTCTTTCTTTCATCCGACCATGTTTTTCTATGCTTGTATGTAGTCCATGTTGTATGTCGATAGGGACAAATACAGGGAGAAATATTGCTGAATTTACAGCATTGCCACAGATGAAAAGACGCTGGCCAGGAGAGTTACTATTGTTTAAGTAATAAATGAAAAATATTAAATATAATTGCCTCATTTTTGTATTCATAAAATTTAAAATTCAGAAAGAGAATGTTCAATTACTAATCAATATCATTATCTTCTGGTGCAATTTTATTTATGTTTTCCTGTGCACTCAACGACTCAACTGGAGCTTGACCATATTACTTTTAAAAAAAAGCGAAGATTTTTTCGCGACAAATAAAAAAATTGAAGAGGAAAAATGGAAAAGAAACAAACTCCATTATAGCCGAAATGCATACGGTCCTCAAAGCCGGGATACGAAATATCTTCTTGAGCCTTGGAGATCCTTTTGATCCTAGTGGATTCTCTTTGGATTCCGAGCATGACAATGTGAGAATATAACAAGAGAAAGGCTTCCTTTGAGGTCGAGTAGCTTCGAAAAGTAAAGCGAAACGTAGAAGAGACGAAGGAGCCAGCAAATGAATCTTCGTACGCGTCTGGCTAGTTCAAAACTTTTTTATTTGGCATCCACTTTCACATCATTGACTTTTACTTCTTGGATATCATGTCTCGACCATCAAAATCTTCATCACTATTGTTACAAGCACCACTAACTTTTACAGTATCTCATACTGTATAGACGGTATAGGGTAGAACAATGAGAAGTATTTATTAAACAATGCTACTCAAAACAATGAATGTCCATAGCTACTATCATGCTACTGCTGGTGCCACTGTCAATGCTTTGAATGCTTCTGAACAGGCAACCCTAGAAAACAATACGCCATGGAAACAATACCGATATCATTGTCGCGACTGCCAACGTGGCTAGCAGTCGATCCGAAATCATTTATTGATTCTTCCGCTTCCGACGTGGAAATTTATATCATGAAAAATCGTACTGCCAATGAAATGTCCTCTAGTAACCCTGATAGCAGATAGGTAGGCTGATGAATATTTTTTTATTACCCACTTTTTTGTGAACTTTTTGAAGACTATTTTTCATATTTCTATATGATAGCAAGTTTTTACTCGCAGCTGCGCAGCGTATAGTTATAATTGATCCACTCTAACGGCATATTTATTGCTCAGCTCCTCGCTAGAGTGCGGTAATAATTAAACTAATCCTAGATTGCGAAACTTCCTAATAGTAAAAGTTTCGTCAAAATTGGTTCAGTAGTTAGACAGGCAAATGGACAAACAGGTGGGCAGAAGGTAGAGATTTATAAATATAGTATATAGATGTAAAGATTTGAACTTTTTATCATACATGAAAATCTTGAAATACATCACTTTATATGTATTAAATTATTACGATGTGAATATTTACAATACTAAAATATGAAAGAGAAAAAAATGAGTAACCTGCGCACTATTTCAATCCGCGACAATAGTGAAAAGTTAAGAAATCGAAAGGTCAAAAATCTACCTAATATACGAGTTCGTTGATGTCCATGTAGTAATGTTGTCTCAAATGGCAATGAGGCTCATTGCGAAGCTGTTATTGCAAGCCTATTTACTGAAAGGGAGCGTTTCGAGTTCATGAGAAATGTTCTGCGAAATGGAAGTGTGAGGCCTTGGGACGCGACGAGAAAGTAGAGGGAAAAGGACAGAGAAAGAGAGCGAAGAAGAAGAAGAGAGCAAGGTATATTAGGAGGAGAAAGCAATAAAAAAAAAAAGAAAGGCACATAGACATAAACACAATGAGAAATGTGGTTGTGTGCAAAGGATCCCCCTCCAATAAACACGGAAAGCAAAAAGGGGGAAATTGCCATCTTTCTCTTAGAAAGAAAGAAAGGAAGAAAAAGGAAGGCTTAAAGGAGAACTGAAGACTGCCGGTCTGCTTCGTGTAGTCAAACTTCATAAAGTCGCAAAGGCCCGGCAAAGAGTGGAAAAGAGAGGTTACATTTTTTCATAATAGCGGGCAGGAAAAAATTGTATGGAATGGGGAGAGGCTGAAACGAGAAGTCAATGTCGCCATTGCCATGGAAGAATGGCAAAGGATGATTGTTGAAATATTTGATGGAGCTGCTAACCCATGAATTCTTTAAGGGGGTCTGAAAAGCACACCATAATTACACATGGAAAAAGTGTACGCATATTTTTGTAAACTGCACTGTTACTTACAGGATACTAACATGTGGAATGATTGACAAACCAGGGGATGAGTTGCATGCACTTTTTTAACGTTTAACATCCCAATGCAGCACAAGCGCTGTTGTTGCAGCTTCTATCGATGTCCGTACGAATCCCGTCGATGCATTCGGTCTGTGAGCTGTGGGCACAGTGCCATGCTATCAAATACATTTTATCTGTCCTTGCGGAAAATTTCGACCTCGCCCGTAAAACTACCACTCTTTTCTCTCCTGAGTACGGGTAACGACAAAGCCTGAACTGTATTCAAATTTTGCATGCACCTTACGTCTTCGATTTTCACTTATTCCTAAAGAAAGTGCCGTTATCAGTATTTATAGAATTTACACAAATATGCGAGCACTCCATTTAGATAAAGATATCATATTAATTACATATTATTATAGTTTCGGTCGTCACGATTAGGAATTCAAAATAACTGTTGAGACACCTCATCCTCTTAAGGACTTTGTCTAGTAATTTTTTATTGTACTTAACATGGCTCTCACTCTAATTTAATGTCTAGAACTAATCGAGTTAATTCAATGAAATCTGGCATGAGTGAGAGTTACAGTCAATACTTACCAAA
Organism: Calameuta pygmaea; assembly: GCA_031762395.1. NCBI lineage: Eukaryota > Metazoa > Arthropoda > Insecta > Hymenoptera > Cephidae > Calameuta > Calameuta pygmaea. The sequence continues at coordinate 35,133 of JASANN010000203.1, read as the reverse complement.
GGAGAGCAATAGCAATTCGTAGGTAGTTCAGACAGAGAAAATACTAGTTATTGAATGAATGGTATATCGCAGATAAGATTAACTTTATTAACGTTGATATTGCCGATGGTGATGGAGTAGGTTATATTATGTTACATCAGTTTAGAATAAGTTGAGTTAAATTCTGTTAGGATTTTATAGATGTAAAAATGTTTATATGACCGACGATGATCGGAATAGAGAGTAGATTATTATTCGGTGACAAGAGATAAAAATGGATTGCCGAGTGCATAACTGACCTGAATTCACCAATGGTGTCGTGTCTTTGAGTTCAGTACTTTTGCTCGTTAATTTCAGCCTGTACATCTCGCTAATTAAATAAAAAAGCCTTCTTTCTCTTTCTCCCATACACGTACACATATTCTGACTTTCATTCACTTTCTTTCTCTTTACACTTTTATCTTGGCGCCCTATTCATCTGAGTGTTGACTCCAAGGCACCACGCCATAAGCCCTCGAGTGTCTACTCTATGTTCACTCATTTTATCCGTCGTTCACTGTAGACTACTATCTGTATTTATATACATATATCGAGGAATATATACCTTCAGGCATCTGACAGGCTTTATGGAAATACTGGTTTGTCTTGAATCAAATTGTACCTCAATGAGAACATAAAAAGTTTCTTTTAATTCTGTTCCTTAATCTGGACATCGTAAAACCTTTGAAATATTCTTCTACAGATGAATATCATGCTCATACATCGTATATATACAATATTATAAACATTTAAAATCCTATTGTGCAATTGGTATTTTAAATATTCAATTAAGCCATGTGACGAAATGATTGTTAGTATTTCATCAATGCCGGAGCCATGTCACAGATTATCTAGTAAGCGTTTGACGATGAGCACGAGACGTTATTGCCATCACTATATTACCTATACGTGTATCATACTGAACATTGTGCAATTTTAAGCTAGGTTAATGAAACTTCCGTATATGAAAAAATATAATGTAATATAATGTATAGCAACATTATGACCATTTAGATTTATTCCGTTCCTACAGTTTAATCTCATATTTTGATACTTCTAATGTCAATACTTTAAATGTGTAAATGATCAATTATTTTTTAAATTTCTTCTTACCCCACATTTCCCTGTACGTTAATTATAATATTTTTATAATATTTGTTAAATCATTTAATAATGAATTCAAGAAAAATACTATTTAGAACGACATTAAATCCTTTCTATATTCAATTAAGATATAACATTTTATAATATCAATACTAATTATTATTGAGAATTGTACCAACACTTATATCTCCAATTACCTTCTTAAACAATCACGCATCACTCCAACATACTATTAATATGCCGTACAATATGACGTACTCACTCATTCGACCATACATCTTCGTCGGTTCTATTTTATACTCTGTTTTCCATGGCACGTTGTTCTATTTTGGAGCTCGTTCATGATCTGTATTCCTTCTGGACCATTTCTTCTGTCTTCACAGTCTTTCTATTACTCCAGGATTCTTCCAGGATACGTCGTTAGCGATAGAGCTCAGCTTATGTAATTCTTTCGTCAAGAAACAAAAACCCTATTGCCTCAGCAATTTGACTATATAATGTATATAAAAAGAAAACTAATTAGATATCTATTGGACTTAAACGTTTTACGTCGAAGAAATGCGTTAGCTTATCTGTCGTGCTCCAAAAGTGCCACGTGTGTCTTCCACAGTGTCTCGAGGCAAAAGGGAAGAGTTACACGGTTGGAGTATCAATTTGCACGACAGATAACTAAGAGGGGATAACAAAAGCGAGTGTCCTGACATCGAACGGCTATTCCCAAATTATTGTGGATCTCCGTCGGTAATTCGTTACATAATCAATGCACATGTAAAATAAATGTTTTTTTTTTAGAACTTATTAAGAGCAATGTATATACATCTACACATAGAATGTACATATATTTTCACCTGTCCTTACAAATTGTAAGATATTGCTGTTACAGTAATGAACTATATGTACTGAAGCTTTCTTAAATGTTGGATATGAATATTGGTGCGCCTAGTACGTGTTGCGAATAGAGCATTTTCAATTATTGATTATTCCGTTTTTGATATTATAACCAGAACGGTTTTGACAATGAAACTTCGCTCTAATAATCATAAAGCTGACGTGTTAATCGGATCGGGTTCAAATTCATAGGCCAAATTAAGTTCCCGATGTATTATATAATATATGAAACAATAACATTTAAATATATTCAGCATTTCAAATTTGAAACTTGAGACTGCATGCTCAATGCGGTTGTGGCTTAAGGGAAAAGCTATCCTCTTTCGGCATTTTATCACAATGTTATATTATTGGCAGAATGAAATCTAATTAGTTGATATTAACGCGGAAACGGGTACCTAATGTTTTCATTGTCATATTAGTACGTCATAGATTACTATGGATTTGGATCAGTAAGGGTTTAGCCAGAGTCAAACAGATCACGTCCAGCGTGCCGCTACTGTTCCCAATGGTCGATGCTGTCTCAGACAGGTTTGAGTAGACTTGGTTATTTTAGATCACACAGGGACTGGGCTAGGTTACATTAGATTAGGTTATCCAGTCCTATGTCAGGTTAGCTATTGGGGTGGGCTAGGCTAGACTATGCTAGGTTAGGACAGGTTGGGTTCGGCTTAAGTTCGAGCTACGTTTGGGTTGAGTTGGGTTCGAATTTTCGGGGCTTTCGAGGATCAGCTCTGTCTGTCCGACCGACAGACTATACCATCAGTGCCGTTGGTCCGTCCGTTCGTGAATCCGTCAGACTGCGATGCTCTAAGCGGATTACATCGGCTACGCTGCAGTGGTTCCCCCATTTGAAGTGAACTGCCGGGCGTCGAACCTTCCAATAAATTTTACTGAAACTCCAAGGATTCGTATCCTCAGTAGCTTTCCGAAATCTTCGCTGGGCGAGCACTATCTTCGGATAGGTAACATGTGTGGATACGTAATAGTAGAGTACTGATACCAGTAGTAATTAAAAGTACTATACAATAATGTACTATGTGAAAGTGCCATGGCATTTTTTTAAATGAATTTCATATCTAAAGTTGTGAATCATGAAAAATGATAAATATGAATCAATGAGAAATGTGAACTTAAAAGGATTAGTATTGATTCCTAGCATAATTTATTTTATACGTTGCACTTCGTTGATAACAAATGTAATGTTTTCAACATTTGTTGTTTATAGAAATACACTTCACGTTTTTGGAGCCTTTGTAATTTGAAAATGAATAGTTTTTTTTACATTTTTTTTCTATATATTTTATCAACGATGTTCGCATAGAAAGACATACTTTTCTGCGCCAATGGGTTCAACACATATCTCACACGTAGGTCGTGTGATTATTCGGAAGCGGCGATTGGATGGCGCACGGAACATCGAATCCCACCCTTCTGGTTCGTTGCATGTGAAATATGTATAATAGTCTACCAATGGATGCACGTATTGCAAAAAGTCATAGACCGTACAGTACCGAAAGAAAGTTGTGTAAAATGTGTAACTACTTTTATATTTCCACATGAGTTTTTCTCTTACCCGTTACAAAGTTCATGGTACAATAAGATATTTTCCAAAATTTAGTAATACCACAGCACCGATAGCAAGAGTCAAGCGAATATCATAATTTTGTTATACTTTTATGTAACCTATCAGCAGTTATGGATCAAATTCAAAACAGAGGCGTTGATGCAAACGAAAAGCGACGTCTGATAAAAGAAATATCTTTTGTAACGTGACGTCTCGTATCATCCATCATCACTAAGCGTGATACTCCTCGTGTGCTTATGAATTAGTAGCATCATCAGTCATCGTACACATTGATGGAACGAATGTTGGTAATATTGGCTGAGACTGGTAATTATCGGATGCGCCTGAATTATTATTATTATTATTACTATTATTATTATTATTGGTATTTGAACAGGAGAAAGAAGCAAAAATTCAAATCAACGACTCGTTTTCAGGGTTACATCCGTAACCAAACAAAAACGAACGAATAAATAAAAGGGGAAAAAAAGTAAAGAAAGAACGAAGAGATAAAAAGTTCTTTGTTTTAGGGTTGCAACTGAAGTAGTGATTCTTACTATTTCAATCAAGTGAATGCTGGAGGGCACAGTACGGCCTCGCAGAAAATAATTCCCGAATGATAGGCACTGTTATCGATTAAAAGAAACACAAAATTGAATTTTAAAGGGAAATAAGAAAAGAGTGGTACATTTCGTTACACAAGTATTTGTTGTCTTTCATATACATAGGTATACATATCAATACGGATGTATATGTATAATTATATACAGAGGTTTTGCTTTGAAGTGGCATTGATCCATGGAAAATCAAAATGTGTTTTTAAAAAAAAACTGAATCTTGAGGCATTTAGTCTACCGTAACGTAGTTTATCCATTATTAAAAAGCTATCGCAGCTCCGTTTATCTAGAATTGCACAAATTTTGAAAAATTCGGTATGAGCGTTACTTTATGGTCCTGGAAACAACTCTTATGCCGAGAATTTCTCTAAACCCATCTTGCGTAAATAATGTATGTGGTATATACATACATATACATATATGTAGCATGGGATCGTAACGATAAAGAGTATTTTGCACGGATGAAAGGACGTCGCAAGGACGCATATTAGGAATGAGTAAGAGGAACTGAATGAAAAGAGAATAAAGATGGAAGGAAAGAGTGGAAAAAGATGTGCCGAGCAAGAGCGAACAAAGAGAAACGAGCCCGGGTTGCTTTCAGTTGGCACGATACGCCGTACCGCGGCGGTTCAATCCTGCTTCGGAAAAGCGGGAAAGCGGAAGTGGATGTGGAATGGATGGGAAATAGGAGGCGCTTTGATATACGAGGAATCGTACACGTTCAAGCCTACACAAATACATAGGCACACATACTCACCCAACCTTTGGCAACCCACCGCCAATAATCGAACGCTATTGCGTTACTGCGGCCAGACTGCTACTATTGGTAACTGCTAGTGTCAGTAGTTACATCTACGTGTGTGTTTACCGTTCCAATAGGAAGCTCGAAACTCATAATCGATAATGCAGTTGATTTCAAATTTTGTAGAAAACTCCTTATTCTTCCTCTTTGTCCTTTACTATCCTTGCAGCTTCTTCGTATCTTTAGTGATTGATATTTTTTGTTTATTTACTGTATGACTCGATGATATTTACGAAATCAATGAACAAGACTCCTCAGTGATAAATCTCATCGTATTGGGATGATCCTACAATTATTTCCTTGCAAAAGGTCGATACTCCTTTTACATATGTAGTCTGTTCTTCTTTTCAATAATTTTAAATGTTAAGACTCTCGTCACTAACAATGGAATGTAACTAACGAGTTATTTCGACGTACACCGAGTATCGATAATATTCGAAAATCTTAATAATTTTTATTCCATTGCTAGTAATATTGACCAAACGTGGAAAAATCGATTTCTTAAAGTTTTGTTAAATTAGTCACATAGGCGTTAAAGATGTAAAAAAAATATATAATTTATTTACTATTATTGCGAATACCAAAGTAAAAAGTTGTAATTTTTGTTTAACAAATATTGTCGGCCAATTGGAAAATAATATATTTTATTAAGCAAATAATATGGTTGAAACGTACACAATTTAGATTCAATCCTTGATATCACTTTTTGAAAATCAATTTAGTGTCAATTAAATTTTTCTTTCTATTCGTAAATATTCAGCGTACCGGACAATAACTCGAAAATATTAGGGTTTCCGAATATTTTGATTACTCACTGAACGTACGGCACTATGATGTTTCGGTAAAAGAAAGGTTTGAATACAGCATGACACAAGCATTATCGCATCATCAAAATAGAAATAGTTGCAACGAGACCGCCAGTATAATTTGATCAATCGCGTGTCCCAGTAGCAATATACGAAATACATACTATCCAGTGAGTTCAATCTTATCAAGAGACTCGGTAAAATTTGGCGCCAAGTACGTATATCGTAGTGGTGCGAGACAACTAGAGTCACTATACAGCAGTATATTCGCTGTAGTGACGATTTCAAAAAAACATTTTTTTTCTCAAAATTAATCCAGGTTTAATAAAATGCTACGGACTATTTCTTTTCTAAGGATAAACCTCTTTGACTAAGCGAAAGTTCAAGTTAATCGGCCCATTCGTTCATGAAATATCTATTAAAAAAGTTTTCAGCAGCCTCATTTCATTTCGCACTGTTCATGTACACAACACAAACGCATTTTGTCCATCCAGTTACCGTTCGCACCAAATTTTCAGCTTGTATAAGGCTACCTTCACAACAGTAGAAATTTATATTATACGTCATTAGCCTTTAGTCCGCATCCGGCTAGCAGAACCGATCTTCGTGTGTAGCGTAGGTGCATATGTGTGCCATATAGTTTCCCTATTTTAGGTGTCTGTCGTGAAGTTTAGGATATCCAGGACTTTCTTTCCGTAGTCTCTTCTGTCCAGGTGTTGGACGTCAAAGTCCAAGGTATCCAGGTATTCATTTCCATAGTTTCTTGTATCTGGGTGTCTGACGTGGAATTTTAGAGTATCCAAGTGTTTCTTTCCGTAGTCTCTTCTGTCCAGGTGTCGGACGTCGAAGTCCAAGGTATCCAGGTATTCATTTCCGTAGTTTCTTGTATCTGGGTGTCTGACGTGGAATTTTAGAGTATCCAAGTGTTTCTTTCCGTAGTCTCTTCTGTCCAG
>JASANN010000203.1:16040-28278 GCA_031762395.1 Calameuta pygmaea | reverse complement strand
GTGTCGGACGTCGAAGTACAAGGTATCCAGGTATTCATTTCCGTAGTTTCTTGTATCTGGGTATCTGACATGGAATTTTAGGGTATCCAAGTGTTTCTTTCCGTAGTTTCTTGTGTTTAGATGCCAGTCGTAAGAGTCCAGGGGTCTTTTCCTCTTTCTCTCTAGAAGTACGATGCGATTTTACTCCATCTATTTCAGCTTCACTTTTCACAGTAGAATTTTTCTTCCCAATGAACGGCAGATGAATTATATGTAATATCATCCGACTTACCATTTCTCAATGATAATGAAGGATCATAATATAATGCTCAATGAATTTGACAAGCAGAATGGAAAAAACGTTGAATTTATGATAAAGTAATTGGATTCGTGTATGTAAATAAACATTATGCACAATTATCCGTCATATTACGTACATAAATTACACTGGTGGCCATAAAAATTGCAACATCTGGAATTAAGGACAATATCTTAAAAACAGTTGTGCTATTTATTGGCAGTGAAGAGATAATAAAACGATTAAAATTTGAAAAGGCAGGAGTCGATAGTTCCTGAGGTATTTTCATAAACAGTAGAGGAGTGGTTCGTATACAGGCTATACAAAAAAGGGAAGCGGGTATTTGTGCTTAGTTTTTCTCGTACCGCTGTCAACTATACATTGTAAGATGCCACATCGAAGAGTCTGGACTGTGTACGAACACGTTAGCGAATTTGACATAAAGAGAAAGAATTTTAGTCTTTGATGTCTTCGTAGTCCAGCAGACCTGCGATCTCGTTGAAATATTTGGGATTTTATAAAAAATATACTATTCTGAAGTCGCAATAAACATACGACAAACAGCAAAAAAATGTGGAACGAAATTAGAATAAGGCATTCAAAATATTACAATTCTGCGACGTCCGTGGAATTTTAAAAATTTGATCACGTTGTAGAGTAATACAAAAATGTGCTATAAGCGTTAATAAAATATATACAGCACGAAATCAGCATATCTTCGCCCTGGAACTATATTTAATATCAATTCTGCTACATTTGAGGAATTGTAAATTGTTGCCGAAAGTACGTCCACTATATATTGATGACTAATGAGAAAATATCATTTCACACGAGGAATTGTCGTTGTTTATACATATGGATAGATGTATTAACTTGTTTTACCGCTTAAAATCATTGTAAATTAACAAATAAAAAAATACCGAAAAAATTATTCTAGTAGCGGTGAAAAAAATAAAAGATCTGGAGTCTTTCAGACTCTCACGTTAATGTTGGAGGATCAGTCGGAACTTATCTTATGACTTCCGATACAAGCGTGCGAAATGATCATTTTAGGTAAAGACCATAAATAGACTCTATCCTACGGTCGATGAATTTCATAAAATTTTGTAATAAACGTGTCAAATATCATTTTTGATCTCAAAACTTTTCTTTTCTGGAAACAATGCTATCTAACGTTCGTTATTAAGCTCTAATAAATTATATGAATGAATGATATGAGTGGTGTATATCGCTCAGAGCCGATATATGGTAATTTAAATATTGGTATTTATGAGATAAACAGTTATATAAAAGATGTAACAAATGAGAAGTACTTATATTGACGTTGAAAACACAAACTACATATATCTTGTTGTCTTCACGAAGACGCAATGGCACATGGCAAGTATGACTCGATAGAAAAAATTATAAACGACTTTATATTTATAATATAAATACAGAAATACATAATATGCTATTGGGTTGGCCAGAAAATAATTGTGCTTTTTCTAATAGATGGACATACATGGCTTAAGAAAAAAAAATGCAATGACTGTTTGGCCAATCCAATATTATAGAATTTTGTATTTATCATCAAATATATTTCTGATCAATACAATTTGTATAATAATTTCACAAATGTCTGGCCAACATCAACAATATAAGGTTGTAACATGTTATCATTCGATATATTAGTTCATGACGGTGACAACAATTTTGTGTTTATGAATTTTCTGTGCTATATTTTGAATAGTAAAATGCTGTTTTTTAAATGAATTTGATGGTTATAATTTTTGAACATGCAATGAGTTTTCTACAAGATTTAAAAGGTTTAGAATGAATTTTGTAAAAAATATCATTTCGATCTGTTGAATAGTATACATAGAATTATAAAGTTTAAATACATAGAATATCAGATTATTGAACTTTGATTATCGTTCGACTAGAAATATTAGATTTTCATGATATTAGCAACGTGGAATCTGACGCGGTTCCAATACGAAGAAGTATTAATTTCCGGAGGTAATTTAAATAAAACCTTTCTATTTAGGAATTTAATTTAAATTCTTAGAAACAAGAATTAATGTTAATGTCAGTTAGTACAGTATGTTTTATCGCCATTGACTATATATATATATATATATATATATATATTGAGGCACCGGTTATAGTCTCTAAATTTGATTTACGATAAGGCGGTAGATGTACGAAGTTCTATACAACCTGACCTTAGCTTCACAGCGTTAATAATAAAGTATGCCTTACTATTGAATTATATCGAAACGATTTAAAGACTATGTGCATTAGTATCCTGCAAAAACTGAGGCCAAATGTAGTGATTCATTAATTAAATTATGAAACAAATGCATTTAAAGCAAGCATCAATACTTGATGTCACAAAGTCACATCGTAGAGTCGTAAAATAAAGTAAAAAAAAAAATTATTCAACTTATCAGGCATTATTTATTTCTCTAAATCTCATTAAAATAATGCAACAGCAGAATTTTCACAATTTTCAGCAACAGCTTAAAATACATTAATGGTCGATTTAGTCAAGATATATCGAAGTTACTATCTTGTTATATAGGTGTAGATGATACATATATATAGGTGAGGTATAAAAGTAGGCGACGCCAGGCGTTGAAGAGGAGGTGAAGGAGGGGGAGGGAGCGGGGGAGGGACACTCGGGACGCTTGAGGGGGAAAGGGATGGGGGATGAAACGAGAGTATCGCGATACTCCATCGGCCAGAAATCGATACAGGGACGGCGTGTACGTCTGTATTTTTCACGAAAGCATTTCGAACGTGCCCGCAGATATCTCTCTGGTCAGTGACTCTCAACTAGCGTGCAAAGTAACATTATTTTTTCATAACAGAAATTGTGGTATCGATTGTGATGTTGATCATAATTGTCATTGTACTGGCAAGATTGGAATAACGATTTTTTTTCTTTTTCTGACTTTTGATAATAAATTGAAAATGGATATGGTTGAGAACCAGAATCCTCTTCGCCAGGGAGTGTTGGCAGAGTGCTCGTGATCGATTACTCGTCATCCGCGCGATGGTCCCGAGGCTCGACGTCGAGCCGCCTGCCAAACCGAATGGACTTTCCTGCAGACGAGTGCGGCTACGTGAACACCAGCAATGATGCTGATGCTTAGAATTAGACATGTGTCCGGACGAAGTCGCGTCCCTTTGTAAACATGTGTATGAGAGCGATGACATTGTAAGGATTGTCGTCTTCTTATTTTTTGTAAAATTACTCAAAGGAACGTCAAGGTACGAGGATAGGACTTTTCAATCGGCGACATCTATACTGTATATCGGAGATCTATAATGATAGTATATTTGTTTATTATCGGAGTGAAATTTTATATCCTATTTGCTGAAATGTTACAAGGAACAAGAAAAACGTAAAAAAGATATTGATGATGTTATCAAAAGAATTTTGGTTTCTCTAAATGATAAATTCCTGTATTTGTGTTTTGTCAGTTTCAGAAGTATAATTTGGATGCACTTTACAAATTTATGTTTTGTTTTAAATAGGATATTTATTTTGGAACTTTATGGAGCTCGATCTTCAATGAAGACATCAAGAATGACTTTACGGAAGCGAGCTGCTTGAACATTATTATTGTTACGTATGGCATCGGTTAGCACTCTCGAAACGGAATGCCAGCCGACAGTCAATAGAATTTCAGACTCAGCACGTTACCCAGTGCATTGCCCGTGTGACTTACCCAGCCGTTTCGCACACCTAAGGTCCTAACCATACCTAAGAGCATCAGCAAAAATCGACTATATAAGCAGCCAAAATCATGATACTGACGCTGAGAAAATCATTTATAATCACGCGCAAAAGATCGGACTGCAAATTGTCACTCGTGGCTCTAACCGTTAGAGTATTAGATCCGATTCTACACGAGAACATTCAGGTTGATATTAAGATTGTAAGACATAAAAACTCGAGTGCGTTAGCACCAGTTGGAGTCTTAAATTGGCAATTACGTTCCAAAATAAAATGGTGTTAACGAATCTCTTAACTAGTGTTTTCAGTAGGATCTCCAGGTTAATTTTAAATCTTAGCTAATTCGTTATATTTCAATGGCTGTTCAGGTTTAAATCTGTGTTTACGCGCTCTTGTTACATCCAGTATAATCTTCAAAGGTAAAAGCCTGTAGGATCTCGTAGGTGTCTCGTAAGTGGATAGAAAATGGTATTACATTTCAGTCGGCAAACCCAAAGAACAAAGAAATGGAAGTTGTATAGGTTCAAACCGGTACTAGATTTTCAATGTAGGATATATTTTGCCTTGCATACCATTTCCTAGAAACATAGTTATCTGGGAGTTTTCTGGTTTCTGATTAGTGAATTTCAATTCCGAATCAAAATAAAAAAATTTCCAAATTCCGATATAGGGGAGTAACATGGCGAAACAAATTATAAAATAACTTGAATTTGTATGAAACTTGGCACTCGCAATAACTTTTAAAAATTATAAATGACGGGTTCAATATGCTCCATGGAAATCAGATTCGTAATCAACTTATCAGTGATTGAAGAACCTTTAAGAACCATGTGATAACCAAATATCAATAACAGAGTAATTAACAATAATTTTTCTAAAAGAAAATATAATTTAAATATATTATTTATGTATAATTTTTTCTATTTAACAAAAATTACTTGTTTAGATTTTTATTAAATTTATTTATGTTATATAAGGACCCTGTAATAGTTAAAATCAAGTAAAAAAGTCAAAAATTAAGGAGCAGAAAGTAAATCAAAAAACGAACCATCATGCTTCAAGGGGTTATTTTAGATAACAAAAATAATGTTATTTTCAAACGCTATAATGCAGGATAGCAATATCGTTTCCTATCTTATATCAAATTATATTGGCGGTGAGCACAGATTTTCCTTCGGTGCACCAATTTGTTTCTGCATCACGTTTAACATTGCACCTTTGGAAACTCATTTCCTATTTTTTATTTGCTCTGTTATGTACCGTTGATTTATCCACATAGAGATTCAAACATGAATCCAATCTGTTATCTTGTTAACCAGGTAAATTTTAGACTAGGGTTCAGAGCTGGCTAGTTACGATTTGTTAATTCGAGAATATACAAAACATCTACAAAATTTAAAAATAATGTATTCGATTAAATTATACATTGCATACCATACATTAGCTGTATTCACAACGGCAGGATTCAATTTAATTCTTGAAAAGTAAACAATGGTATGCGACGTGTCATTACTGATTGTTTGACACTGCACTAAATCTTTGGTAACTATTATGCTTCGTTCACTTGGAGTTAACGAGTATTATCCGTTTGATGTATGTATATAGTTATTACTTAGTTTATTTACCAGTATAGCTATCAGTTTACTTTTAGAGATCTCCTTTTTGTTGTTTATAGCATAGGTCGCCTGAGTGTAGTGCTCATGATGTGTGTAAAGCCATATCAATACATTATTAAGCTGGATTGTTTGCGCAAAATATCCCAACGCTGTGAATTATTCATATGCCTAGATTTTTTTGTGAAAGGTACATTTTTTAGGAATTTTGGTAGGAAGATTTTAGTATCTAGATATCGGAAGCTATGATCTGAAATAATATGATTCTCTAAATGAGGATAATTAGGTAAAACTAACCATGATTCGCAGTATTCTGATATCGGAAAGAATGATAAAGAATATTTGATAATGATATGGACTATTGGAATATATAATAGATAAGGAATGATATATCGCAAACTTAAAAATATTTAAGCGCATGAAAGGATCACAAAAGTCTTAGAAAATGATATCCGGAATATTTTTAAATCCACATTACTGATCAAAAGTATCTAAGGATTGGGAATGCAGACATTATTTACATATTTATTGCACAAGATTTCTGAAGGAGTATATTTATACAGATGTAATATTTAAATTTAGAAGAAAAAAAAAATGTATTTCACAATGTCACATTTTAGCTTTTTCAAAATATATGCTTTTTACTAGAAATTTTAAATATTGTACGAGTAACTTTTAAAACTCTTGTAAAGCAATATATGAAAAGTGGGATCTAATATTTTAATTTTTTTTATTATGATAATATTAACTGATTATACAAAATTGACATAATTCTCTTTCGTTTAAAACAACCCAATACAAAATGAAAATATTGCAACAGACTAATGAACATTTTTTATGGCAGGAGTTTAACATAGACAATATTTCGTAGTGATAAAAGCATTACGTCAATATATTATTGATAAAATTCTGTAGTTCATATAAAGCTTCATAATATTTCATATGCCCGTTTAAATAATACTGTGTATATGCAAGATAGTCAACTGCATAATTTATCACTATAAAATACGCATCAGAATAAAGATTGACCATGATCGGTTATAATTGAATGATTAGTAGATCATCCTAGCATTTGGAAAGACTGTGCCTTATGCCTCTTCAGTCATAATTGATGTGTGCAAAATGAGGATCGACAAAAGACACTTTACCAAATTGGACTGAAAGTCAAAAAACGAACTAAACCGAAAACTAATATTAAAAGTAGAATGAAAGAGTTTACAGGAAGTTGTTTTAGGTAACAGTGCTGCTAAATGGACACTGTAAAGAGTGGGACCATAATTTCGGAAAAGTTCTGCTTCCGATCGTGAGTCTTGTGAAAAAAGTGTATTTGAGCAGTCGAAAGTAAATCTAGCTCTGCTATACTTATCAAAATTTACTGCTGAAACTATACTTGTATTTACCGATGAACGCTTTTAACAGTTGCATATAAGCTTTATTTAAAAAAAGCACAAAGCGCATATGTTCAAAAATATATATTTATTGTGAATACGCCATAAAAATCTCACATCAGAGATGTGACGTGTTTTTTTAGCTAATTTTGAAGTAATATTGAAAAACATTTTGCTCTTTGTTTTCCTAGTCTTTTCATGAAAAGCACCAATACCATAAATTTACAATTACGTAGCTCTACTTTCTTATTACGCTACTCCTACATATTTTTTCCTTTTGAAAATTTTCTTTAATTTTTAAAAGTAGCTCTATCCCACTCACAGAAAATGTTAGCACTACAGTTATTTAAAAAATATTATTTCTAATATATCCTACCACCCTTATGCGAATATACGCAGAATAATTATCGAATAAGAATGCTGTAGCATATTCCTGTATAAAATGTTAATTTTAGTTTCCATATGAAGCCCCTTGGAGGTGCGACTCTATAATTTTTACGTTTGGGATCCACCACGCTGCTCCCTAAACTTCAGTCTCCTCCTCGTTCTTATTTGCACACTTCTAATTCACGTCTCGACAGTCAGATCACGTTCGCATTTCAAATATCATCTTTGCTTTCTTTATAATTCTCTAACAATCGTGTGGTAATACGTTCAGCATACATTTATCCTTAAACAAATACACGTAAACTACGTTGTAATGCTGGTTATTACTTTATTTGAATAAAAGGAAAAAATCAAAGAAAAAATTCATATTATGAAAACTAGATACTAGTTTCTTTCAATAGCATGTGAAATGTCTATTAAACTAGTCTTTTTCTTTTATATGATTTCATTTATTACCCATTCCACTACACGCATCACCCATACCGATCACATATAAAAATAAATAAACAACTAAATTAAATAAACAATATCGCTTATCTTGTCGTGGTTTGGGGTATGCATTGTGTCCGATGAAAACAAATTATGGGTGTGGAATAGAGACCCTTTCAATTCGTAAGTTCGTCAGTTCTTCCTTATTCTGGCGATATTCGGCACGCCGTTAATTGATGAAGATATTTTATGACAAAAATGAAAAGCCCTTTCTATTTTTCCTTTTCAGAGACGCCCTGCCTTTAGTAATAAGAAAAGAATACGAGTAAACGTCTATGACTTTATTTTAAGAAGTTTGAAGGATTACCTTCGCGAAATTTAACAGGTTGCCTGGTGACGTCCGCTCTCGCTGGTGGTCCGAGATAGAAAGCGACGACACCAGGCAGTCAACGGCCGAATTTTAACTATACTGATTGATAGAAGTAGCTTTTGAAGCTATCCCAGAGATGTCGTTAATATTTACATTTAGCTCATTACAACGTAATCATTGCCTATACATATGTTATTCGTACAGCTCAATCCTTCAAGTGAATTTTTCAATGCTAGAATACGGAATTTCATTTGCTACTAATTCAATCCCTTTCAGGATAAAATGTTTTTTGCAATTCGCTTAACTCTTTGGAAATCGTTAAATTTTAATATGAAAGATATTTCGATCTAATTGGAATTATGAATTATGTATACCGTAGCTTATGTTAATGTTAGAGCCTTCATAGTCATGTGCCGCCAAAAAAGGCTTAGGCCGTATCGATCACATTGAGCGCAATGAAGCACAGGTTCCGTGGGTTGCACATTTTCTGTCTTCGTTGGGCAACCTTGTCATATCTGAATTACCCCATAATGTGTCCTACCATTTTTCTTATACCAGAAATGGCCTGTATTCGGACTAACATTGTGCTTCCAGTTTCAGGTTAAAAAATTAACCTTGAATTATCTAACATAGAAGTTAAGCTATCTTAACGTAGCGTTATCATTAACAAGCTCATCGTAGTTCCGCATGCTTAGCATTGGAAGAATTTGGAAAGTTCAGATTGATCGTCGCTTTACGATACTCCAAGTATTCGTTAAATTTAAATTTTCAAATTGTGCCACTGCCATGCACATGGTGCCGTAACGGGCTTGGTAATGGCTATGCTAGATTAAGATAGCTTAGAATTCCAATGCTGGATGCCCCAACGTATACCTTTTTAAATCTAGAATTGTAAATAAAAAGCATGTATCAGTCTAAATACGGAGCTTTCTTTGGTATAAGGAAAGTGGTAGATTCCATATTATCAAGGCAGAAATCACACAGCATGCTGAAACAGTAAGTAGACTCCATACTGTAATGTTACTATCTGTTCCATTTATGAGGAACATGTTTGATGCGTCACGTTGTGCGATGGTATGATGGTATTGGTCTTAAAAATCATTCACGTATACTCGCTGGTTGCGATAAGATTGTTTACAATCTGTGATACGAAGAAAATAAGGAGAAATTTTACTTTCTCGTAAAGATGAAATGTTTTGCAGTAACAAGTAGCTTTTAATGAATTTGGCAATAATATTTTGTATAATATTAATTTTAATGTGTTTTGGATTGATATTCCATTCGAAACATGATCCTTTATCGGTTATAATAATTCTTTTTGTATACACTTCGAATGAAAAACTTTGCTAGGTTGACGTTTAACATACTTTCCCCCGAACGATTCGAATCGTTCAAGGGATTTCAGACCACTGCTTACGTTACCACTTAACCCCCTGCGCCTTAAATACCATAAATATCCACGTTCTTTCATTTGGAGCCGGAAAAATACGCTACTATACGTATATCTCACTCGACTGGAAATATGCGAAACTGCGAAAATCGCTCTCGAAGAGCTCAATTCCGGGGGTTGATTTCACACTCGAAAAACCTTTTTCTGCCGATAAAAAAAACAAGTGTCTCTTAGATTTTGATGGGGATATTTCAAAACGAACGAAATTCGAGGGCAACACCTGAGCTACCTTCCTTGTAAGCTGACTATCCGTTAAGAATTTTGTATTTAAAAGCAGATGATTAATGTATCTTTCGGCAAAAGCAAAATTTTTTTTTAATGAATGATTTTTTTTCTTACAAGATTTATCAATCCAAATTTACTTGAATAACGGCAAACAGTCCCGAAAGTTGCTTTTTGAGTAAATAATGGGCCTATGGCAATTTGAACATCGACTCCAGTCTTAAAATAATCAAACGCATTACGAGATTATTTGGAAAGTCTGTTTCCACATATTTTTTACTATAGCACTTTGAAGCATACATTTTTTCTTATCTATGATTTACGTGAAATCTCTTGAATTTCGGGGTTTTTCAGTCCGCTCATTTCAAATCTGAACTAAAAATTCAGAAATTAAATATAACAGATATAATATAGTTTCGACCTAGAATGTTGTAGTTTCAAACATACATTCGCAATTAACTACCTACAAAAATCTCCGATTGTCAAATCGCGTGCAATGTGAATACCCTTTGTTTTTCGATATGAATACGTCATATTCGAGCTGTCAGTAAAATTTGTTGTACAATGCCGAGTTTTAGACAAATAAGTCAATTTTTAATAATCCAGTCTATCATATTGGAACTCACATCTAGAATTTTTTCAACTTTGACTTTCGATTCGCAACAATCAACCAAAAAAGTCACCTATACCCAGCATTGTAAAAATTAGCTTCTTTAATCTTCATTTCGTTATACGGAATCCGTTTTTAAATTTATATTTTTGACTTTAGATTCGAAATTAGGAACCTAAAGAACTGCTGTGAAATGAATTTTATATAAAACGGCCTAATTTTTACCTTTTTCAACAGCTAACATATGAATTTTTGACTAGCTAACATATCAATATTGACATACTTGAATTTTAAGAAATTTTGAATAAATTATTTTTGACATAATTTTTACATTTATTTTAGACTTATTTACGTTTTAGATATTCCGCGACAGTAAAGAGTGAGGGTATATAGTCGATCCACGGGTCCGATTGTGTTTTTTTGTAGATCGAAAACAATAAAATCTCTAGTAAAGAACACGTGTCATTGCATAACATATTTGTTACAAAGTATGCGTACGCGTGATTTTGCGCTTTAATATCATTTATTTTTCTATTACAGTATACAATTACACTATTTTATGGAATGCCACGTATGATTTGCTAAGTATTGCGTCGGATACAAATTGTCTACATAACACATTGAACTCACAGACCGACTGTAGTTGTCAGGAAATCAATTTTTGATTATAAGCTGAGAAGCAAAAGCTGGTTCGAAAAACGCCCCACCATCTTTCGAAGGGATATTAGGCAATAGTGCCAAATCCATGATATTAAATAAACGAGTACGAGTTTTTCGAAATGGATCCATTCGATTGTCCACTTTTAGAAAGCCGTTTGATTAGGTTTCTTTTTCTTACGACGCAATAATTATTGTTCGTAATCGACCGCTATTGAAAGCATCGATACGTGTTCAATAGTAGCCTACATTAAAATGTTTAATAAACATTTGTTGTTATTAGTTGTACATGTTCTGCTTAGTTCAATTTTTTTTAGTACGAGGGTGGATTGATAAGTTTCCGGCCTGACCAAGAAATGGCGCCACTAGGCCTACCTGAAGGTGACATTTTATAGTACCATCCTTGGATAGCTTGTAGCTATAGTTTCAGCCCGATCGGAAGGAAATTAAAGAAGAGATGGACTCAACACTGGGGACATCCTCCCCGTCATATTCAACCGTTAAGCAGTGGGTTTCCGAGTTTAAAAAGGGTCGTGTGAGCACCTCTGATGAGCCTCGCTCAGGACGCCCCGTTGAGGTCACAACTCCAGATATGATCGAAAAAATTCATCAAATAGTGCTGGGAGACCGCAGATTGAAAGTGCGTGAGATAGCTGAGACCTGTAAGATGTCATATGAACGTGTGCAACATATTTTGCACCAACATTTGCATATGGAAAAGCTCTGTGCAAGATGGGTGCCGCGTTTGCTAACAGTCGACCAAAAATTGATTCGAAAAAACATTTCTACCGCAAATTTGTCATTGTATAAGCGTAATCCAAGCGAATTTTTGCGTCGATTCGTAACCGTTGACGAAACTTGGGTCCACCACTACACTCCTGAAACCAAAGAACAGTCTAAACAGTGGATTGGACCAGGGGAACCAACTCCAAAGAAGGCAAAAACAATTTTTTCGGCGAACAAGGTTATGGCTACTGTTTTTTGGGATGCAAGAGGTATTATATACATTGATTACCTTGAAAAGGGTAAAACTATCACTGGTCAATACTACGCAGACTTATTGCAACGTTTGAGCCACGAGGTGAAAATTAAACGACCTCATCTGGCG
>JASANN010000203.1:0-11657 GCA_031762395.1 Calameuta pygmaea | reverse complement strand
GTCATCGTCATCGTCATCGTCATCGTCATCGTCATCGTCATCGTCATCGTCATCGTCATCGTCATCGTCATCGTCATCGTCATTATCATTATTATTATTATTATTATTATTATTATTATTAGAATTCATTTTTCGTATATTCCAATAATCCTCATTGTATATTGATAACACACATTTCTACTAGACTCTAAATCTTCACAAGTTAAGAGAAAAATCAATCTTTCTGTATATCAGTGTACTCCTTTTCATATAACTTTAAAAATACTAAACTAACTGATAGAAGAAGGAATCACGTGATGGCCATATGAAACGTGACGAAAAAACTAGTATAGTTCGTTATACCGAAAAGCCATTAGCTTTATATGTATAGCAAAAAGTTTCCATAAAGTTTCAGAACAATAGTACGAAAATTTTGTTCTAATTGATGCCATGGAATTTTATAGAACTACATTCAAGATATGTATAACGTGCACAAAGATCCGCACACGTATTTCATTTTCCAAACTGCATATATGTATGTATATGTCTGTATCGTAAATTGGAAGTTGTAGGAACGGTCACTTAAGCGTGACGACGAAGGCTGCTAAAATGAATGGGGTTTGAGTTGAAGATGAGGATTCTACAGTATACACCGGAATCCCCATGGCGATTATTTTTCACGACGTGGACATCCGCTCCCGGTTCACGATCGCCGCGAAATAGAAACAAAAAATAAGATGAACACATAGGAAGGGGAAAATAGAGAGGAGTTTGCCAAACACAGTGCAGTTTATTTTATTCCTTGGACTAGTTTTTTTACCAATCAGACCCGTCAGCTTCGTACTTCCGGATCTTTTTATACATGCTTTCCAGTCTTTTCCGTTCGTTTCATTGTCTCACTTGCGATGCTTCTTTACTTTTCTATTTATTTTATATTTCATTTACTTTTTCGCCTTTCTGTGCTTCCTTTCCTATTTTTACGATCACATTAAATGTCTTTCGCAGGAAGTGAAGTTTACTACATCATCCTATGAGAGAAAAAAATAACTTCTGGCAAACGAAGAGGAAGAAAAAATACATTTTTGCTCTAAATTGGAATTTTGTGTTGGTAAAGATAGGAAATATGATCCATAGTTGAAGACGTAGGAATATGAAACGATACAATTTTAAAAAATTAAGAAAATGGGAGTATAGGAACCCAGTTGATAAAAACCGAAGCACAAAATCTCATTTAAACGTCCAAAGCTCTGTTGATTACGCTTTTGTTTTATGCCGCTTCCTTATTGCCCCACTCTCATTATTACAAACTTTCATTCATTCGTTGGCCATTCTATTCGAAAAAGCGCTACACAATTCATCAAACCGTAATAGTAGTCTTCGGCTAGAAAATAAGTCATTTGAAAAATCGTCATTCTTCTTAAATCACTTTTCGTCAATCTCAATACTTTTTACGATGCAATAAATATATTTATATATACCAAATTAAATAAATATTCTTCGTAGTATAACACAGTGTAGCATTCTGAAAATTCAAACAATAGTATATTTTTAGAACTTTTGATCAATCATAGATATGACGGAGTAGGGGTTAAAAATGTATGTCTATGATTAGCGTGAAAAGTATCAACTTCGGATATTGAGACGAATATCAGCTTTATAGACGTGTGAGGATTGTAAAGGGGGACGTTGAAACCTGCTTAGTATTCGGACCCGTTGCTCGGGTCAAGTACGCAGTATAGTTTTATGATACGCCCCATTCACATTTGGCACGCTTCCCTCATCTATGGTTCGACTTTTCGTTTCATTCTATATTATATTTATCGGTATTTATATAAAACAATTCACAACAATTCATGTCCGTAAGCGTAGATCCGCATGAACGTGAATTCACTGCAGTACGAAGAAAGTAGTGGCAATGCATATACGTTTGGAAAACACGCTCAATGACTTCACAAAAATCCACTTGATTTACAAGTGACATACGTCTGCAGCGATTTTCTTTTGGTACAGTAGAAATAATGAATTTATCAACGGTACTCATAAACCTATTTATTGTAATTTATTAAAATTATTAAATTAATATTTATGTTTCAAAAGATTAAAAATTTTTACTGTTGTCGTATCTCTCAGCACACACGGAAATGTTTTGTGCACATCGCAGTGTGATAAATTCGTAATGTAATCTGAGCGATAGGAATGAATATAGAAAATGGACATATTGCAAATTTTAGGCAAACAAATCAAAACAGAAGAATGTCTATTCGGAAGACGGAGGTGCCGTTCGACAACTGCGATACATGACTATGAGGTTAAGTGGATGAGATTTTGTATCATGATTTTTCAACGGCTGAAAAACAATTATAATCACACGAAGGGCAATGCTTAATATAGGCATAGCAACAAATTTTACTAGCCATGAAGATAATCGTGATAAGATTTATTATGATCGTCGCAAGTCTTACCTACTTGCTAGTGTTATTAGAATTATTGTCATTGCTATTAAAATTTGTTCTTGTGTCTATCTTAATTATTGCGCTGGTAATCGCAACAAAACATTTTGTCTGTGCATAAAGGTTATGGTTAAATAAATAATACCTCTTCCATACATTCGTGTCGCATTTTCATGCATAAGTAAACATCCACGGTGGATATGCTTACTCGTATTACGTGTTCGTATTCCAGTATGTGTAAATTTCTGACTTGGACGTGGTAAGTTGCCAAAGAGAGTCGGATGGGTAAGATGAAAGAGCGGATCGAAGACAAAGCGGGAGACGAGTTATGCATTATGATTGGCTATCGGTCCCTCCCACCATTTTCACTTGTTGCGCACCCTCTACTAAACTATTATTCTGTCTGGGAGTGTTCAGCTTCAAGACACTCGGCTGCGTCTTATGAATTTCATTTATTTCCACTGGTGGCGCGTGCTTAATTTCATATTCATGCTGCGACTTGTGTTTACCTTGGGTGTAGTATATAATATTTGGTGCAGTTGTCTGTGTTAAACGCATTATAAAATCCTATTGTATTGGCGCGTATTAATTATGCTACTTTAGTGAACTCTAAGAGTTTTACTTTTACGGTGCAAATTAGTTGAAATTTCTGGCATGACATTTGCTGCTGAGTGGAAGAATAGAGAACAAATAATATTGTGACGTGATTTTTCGAATCACGGTTACAAGGCGACTCCGGTTACCGATAAAGATAACGTTCTCGCTTTCCGGCTCCCTTCGGGTCGCCGCCCTGTTCAGAAACTATGCTCTCGGGTTGGTGAGTACAGTTATGCCAATGCTCTCGGACGATTTCGTTATGGGTTAGTGGAGGTCGAGGTGCTCGAATCTGCCGAGGGGAGATAGTCTTGACGTACCGAGTTGCCCGATAGAGGAGATTGCCCGACGGAGACGTCTCCACGGACCGGCAGAAGCCCGGCTGGAATACCGGCACCCCGCTGGAGATGGGCAAAGGGCTGTAGAGCGGACGGTGATAAGGTTTTGATACGGTTAATAGCAGGGGAGGAACCTCCTGCCCGAGTTAAGAATGTGGTGCCCAGCTGTCGTCCGATGCCCTGGGGAAGCGGCCGTGGAGGATCTCCAGTTATGCTACGGACCAATTGGTTAAAGAACGCTCTCGATTTGGTTTAAAAGGACGACTCGAAGGAAAGGAAGAGTTATCGGCTATAAGGGCCTCGACCAATCAGAATGATTAGTTCTCGAATTTGGCTATTGTCAAATTAGTCTGTCCCGGGGCACCGACCGAGGTGTCACCAACCGGCTCGCGCTCCCGTGCTATCTGTTGATTGTTTTTCTAGCCGCGTTTCGATACGGTATAGAAAGTTCTCGCTCGTATAGTTCTCGCGTTGTTCTCGCGATATCCAGGGAATTCTATGGATTTCCTGTAAGTGTTCCGGAGGTGCAGTGCTGTGCCCTAGTGTAGTACCCACCCGAGTGTCCCTTGGATATGGTTCTCGATCATCCCGCATTACCTGCACCAGCTCCGGTGAGGATTCCCAATTTATTAATTGGTGAAGGGATTTTGGTCTGTTACGTTCTCGATGAGCTGTTCTCTGTATCGCAAACCATTTGCCTGACGCTATCTTAACCCAGCAAGCTGAGCGGCCGTTCATTTCCGTTACCGTTCGCTCCCGTTCGTGCATCCAGTTGCGTTTGCTGATTTTACGCGACCCCAAAGATCAGCACCTACGGTTGCGTTTCTCGATTTCGCACGTCCCCAAAAATCGAAAGGATCCGTTAAGCTATCGCCTTTCTGATAGATTCCGTCAGAGCTTTCGTTTTTGGTGGGGTTGGGCCTGATCCACCCTAACTCCCAGTTCATACTGGCTCGGCGATTCCCGGTGAAACAAAAATTGGCTGGCGCCCGCCTGGCTTGCAGATGCATGAGCGAAGGATGGACGACCGAAGGTAACGTAGGTTGGTTCCCGCAGATCGTTCGTTCTCGGATTTTGCTATCGGTGTCGAGTAAAGTTAAGAAATACGTTACAATATATATATACATATATGCAAATAAAGATTTATCTATACTGTTTACTTATATTAGAAGTGCCCTATTTTTCAACAGATTAATTGGACAAAACTTTAAAATCCGCCGAAGGAATCAATCTTTTGTGTAACACATTTTAAAGAAATTTGACAGTTGTATTATTTACTTAGTATATTTAATTAAATAAATAATCCAAAACGTATATTTAATTTGAAACAGATATTATATATATATGTAAGTTTTCTAGATATCTATAAATGGTTATTATTTAAAAGAAAAATACTAAATAATTACTAAATATTCATCTACAAAAATAGAGTTATATCTATATATATATTGAAAAATTAATACCGCGATCTAATATTTCATCTCGTCAAGCTTATAATACAAAAATGATTCACACAAACTCACATTCGTACTATATAAATTCACATATAAAATATTCAGTCTTTCGCTAGATTTATCCAAGACACTATTTAAATTAAATTAGAAGAGGGTAATAGATTATACGATACGCATGATTGTAGTATATCGGAGTCCGATTTGTCAGGTGCTGGAGTCATCCATTTGTCCATAAATTTATTTGAGTTGCGATCGTATTTTCCACGTTTTAGCTGGGATTTCCTCAATGAAGCCTTTTTATATTGGGGGTACAATACACCACCCTTACTTCGCCTAATTATTAATAATTCACAAATTTATAATGAAATACAATAATATTAGATTCTAAATGTTACAACAAAAAAAAATAAAATAAAATACCTGAGCTAGGCTTTTATTTCGCCTCGTGTCTCGGACCTGTGTTGTTACCACCACGGTTAACGAACGAAAGGGACGAATACTGGATATACTTAGCCTATTTGCATATACGATCGTTTAGGAAGGGGAACTATCGAATATGGTGCCATCATTCGTTAAGTGTAAGAAATGATACGAATACCATTTCTCTATCGATACGTATTGTTACACAGTGATAGTGGCAATTTTTATGAATCGCAGAGGTTAACAACACTGTTGAGAAGAAGTGCAATTAGTGGTTGAAGCTCAACGTATAACGATTCCAACTTTTTTAATATTGCGAGTTTCACTCACAGTATACGAAAAATCTGCGAACAGCTTGTCTGCGCATAGTTAATGAGTGTGCTAGGTGAGTATCGCATCATGAATTTCACTCAGGACTTTTTACCTTTTTAAATTTAGTTAAAGATCACGTAGTACGTGTAATTCGATTATCATACTGAAGGATGTATTTTTATTCCAGGAATAAATTTAGATAATTATGAGACATCGAGAATGATTCTGTTCATTAGGTTATAATTAGTTCGAAATATAAATCACCCGGTGTTAACATTTGTATTTTCTAGTTATTTATTTCTCATAATTTTATGTGACCAGACCATTATACAATGAAATATACCAGAAAAATAATTATGTATATATCTATATATAAAAACAAATAAAATACCGCAAGAATCAATCCTATGCCACCCACATTTTTATCTGGAAAATATGGACAAGACGATAAGCATAAGGACAACCTAGACAACAATTATACCACATGAGACATCGGTATTGTTCAACTTCCTTACAAATGCTATACATATTTCATTGACGAGGGATGGTTCTGTGCGGACTCTTCACAACTTAATTTGAAAAGCGTATCTGTTGACGATAGATATATCTTACATAAATATGGAATAAATGTGGAATTGGTATTTGCGTGAATGTTAATTTTAAGTTTTAAATGTGGGTGACATAGGATTGATTCTTGCGATATTTTATTTGTTCTTATATAAGAACAAATAAATTATAGACAAAATATATACAAAGAAAAGTAATAATATTTGTGTATATATATATATATCTTGTATATTTAATTGTATGACGGTCTGGTTACATAAAAATTATGAAAATAAAAGTAATATAGATTACAAACTGTAAACAAAACTGAATACTCGCTAGGCAAATATTCTCTTAGGTTTTCTTTTTCCCTTATTTTGGTTTTTTTTCTTCTTTTTAATTATAATTGCAACACGATCAAGGAAACTTGGTTGTATATTACTTACACGGTATCACAAAGAAGAAATGCGCGGCGCATCCTTGCACAGGCTGTGACGAAAATTGCGAACTAGAAGATATAGGGAAGGAAGGTAAACTATAAGAGAACATATGATGCTTCAGCTCTACGTAGCGACACAGCTGATTTTTTGTTTACAAATGACTCGATACTCTGTCCTTTTACTAGGAAGTTATCTCAGGTGTCTTTCTCTGATTTCGTTAGTTTTAAAATATGTAATTCTCCATAAAAATCTAAGAGACGCGTGTTCCCTTATCCGCCGAGAAACGATTTTATACGAGGGTGAAATCAACCCCCATAGTTAGGCTCCTCGAGGGCGGTTTTTGCAATTTCGTATGCTTCCGATTGAGATATTTCAATAGGACTAATTGAAGAATAATCCTCATGGTGAACAATGAAAAATGCATTTTGGTCGATTCTGGTAGGGTGGATGCATAAAAATTTATAGGGATTGAAAAGATCGGAATTTTATAACAAAAAAAATATCGATTCAATTTTGATGAAACCAATTGCATTTGAAAGTACTAACAAATGAGTAGGAAATGCATGTTTCTGCGATTTTTTAAAAAGAAACTTCATTTAAGGGGTTAACTATCTTTATACCGCTGCAACCAATTTCTCATTAAAGTGGAACTATCTTGCTTCAATTTGCTTTCCCAATTATTAGGAAGCTCATTTTATATGTTAATTAAGAAGCATGATTGTTATAATAACGTTCGGTAGTTGCTTACCAAAACCACCCGTTCGTTTCCTGACGCCCTTCTAGTGCAATTCCTCGTACGCTCGCAAGGTCTTTAGATCTTTGTATCTTAAGGGTTTTGGAGGTCGCTGAAACCAATTTTGAACTTTAAATTTTGAAATTCACAATGCCAGATACTGTCAAAATTCAATGTTTCAATTATTATGGCAGGTGGTAACTACCCTTAAACGCATTCTATAATGTTGCGGTTTTATGGAGGGTTGTAATTTTTGCAAATTTCTTTTAATAAATTAATTCTTTTTAGTTAACACTACACATACCATCGACCGGTCATTTCAGTTGCGGTAAGCGGATGAACTTACGATGCAAAAATTAAATTGGCGTCAAACTTTGAACTAAGCAACTTAACTAAAAACAATTAATTTATTAAAAGAAATTCGCAAAAATTACATATTTTCATAGAATCGTAATAAAATGCGTTTACGTGTAGTTACCCCCTGACATAGCAATTGAAACATTGCATTTTGACAGTATTTGGCATTATGAATTTCAAAATTTAAAGTCCAAAATCGGTATCAGCGACTTGCAAAACCCTTAGGATACAAGAAATCTGAAGATCTCGCGAGCGTATGAGGAATGCCACCAGAAGGGCGTCAGCAAACGAATGGATGGTTTTGGTAAACATATAACCGAGCGTTACTGAAACTATTAAGCTTCTTAATTAACACAGAAAGAGCTTTCTAATAATTGGGAAGTCAAATTGAAGCAAGATAGTGCCGCTTTAATAAGAAATTGGTTACACCGGCATAAAAGTGGTTCACTCCCTTAAACGATATTTTGTCGAAAAACACAAAAACATGTATCTTCGAAAGTTTCTTTTTTTTTAGCTGCGAAAACCGTCCTCGAGAAGGCCAACTTTGGGAGTTGATTTCATCCCAGCAAACTGTTTTTAGGCTGGTAAAAGAAACACGTGTCTCTTAGGTTTTTATGGCGAATAACATATTTCAAGACGAATGAAGTCGAAGGGGGACACCTGAGAACCTTTCTTGTTAGACACGCGAAACGGGACATCAAACTGGGCGCCAGACGCAACTTTGAATCACGACACGAAATAATCGAATATGTTCAAAAAGGACAAAGGTTGGTGCAACCTACTCGGTTTTTACAAGTAAGACGATACGACAAGGTAATGGCGCAGGGAACGCTTAGGCGTTGGTAAGGGGGCCAGCAACGAGAGAAAGAACCTTGAAATGGAAAGCAATAAAAGCTTTCCTTTTAGAAATTCCACAAGAAATTAAAATAGCAAACTGGTTAGAAATTAATTCTGATGGCAAATTTTGATATGCGAAACTATAAATAACAATTTAGTTTTTCGAAAAGTAATACGTAACGAGATATGAGCTCCCGTGAAGCGGAACAATACGTTACACAATGCGTCAGATCTCGAGAGGCGAGAAAACAGGAGACAATGCATACGTCCTTGAGACGCAAAAGCACGCGGATTCCCTCTGTTATGTCTCCACGATCACGAGACTCCGCTGAGAAAAAGTCGAAAATAATCATGAAATAATTGCACACGGAAGAAAAATAAATTTGATACTATAATATTTTGTTTTATAATCACCTATATACATATATATTTCAAGTAAAATAACGAAAACGTAAAACAAAGTCATATTTCCTCTTATAATAATTCTTCATCAAAAAAGAATCGGTCATTAAATTTTTAGTATTATCGATGTTACGTTCACTAACTTAACCGAAAAGCGCCAATTGTAATTATAAAAATAGATTAATCCTTATCTGGTGGTAGGTTACTTCGTCCAGTTATTCCATAGATGCAAAGTCAATTTTTTGATCCGCATCCAATGATTTGATAAACCATATTGCCATCATCCAGTTAGGTTAATTTCGTTATTCTTCCTTTATTACCGCCATGTGCATCAGGTATAAATAATTTGCTTCAATTGCGGATATATCTCATTTGGCCCTGTTGCCTACGTAACTGCGTATTAAACCAAAAATACCGAAAATATTAAATTATAATAGTTAAATATGATAGATGAAACTAATTACATGAGAAAAATAGAGTACCTGCGTAACTGGGCCAGACACCTTATATGTTCGCACGTTGCTGGGCGACTGGGACCGGCCATCAGTTTGCAAGGCCTATCATCCTAATTACGAACTGAGATGGCGCACGGGTATATCGACATTTTTAAGCGGCAATATTCAAACAAATTATTAGCGTATCGTTACAATACATGAAATCTTTTCTCGACTTCTTACTGGTATTAGCAATACTAATCTCAGTCCACGGGCGCACCCCACCCAAGTATAGTTAGTGTCCCCCGTGTTTGAGAAAGTAGTGCCTTCGATAGCCAATACGATACTTGGAAGGATTTAAAATACTTGTATTATTCCGCCGCGATAAAAGTCAAACCCTTAGACCATTCCTCAAACAATAAATTCAAAATAATACTAGAGTGACATCTACGGCTCAAGCGTCTTATCCCTTACGAGATACACTCAAGAATATTCGATAGATGCTGATCTGGTATACTATTATACAATAGATACTCGAAAGGAAAGCGTTAAAATAAAAGTTCAAATGCGGTCTAAACGAAACCCTCTGATGGAGAAGTTGTCAGCACGCTAGCTGCGCAAAACTTGATCGCAATCCCGCTGCCGTAGCCCAGGGTGTCCAGCGGTCTCTGGTGGTGGTGAAGTTTCCGACCCTGTCCTCAAAGACAGTGGCTGGGACCTGATGTCTTCGGTAATCTGGTTACATCTGCCTTTCGTGGCAGGCCAGTGATGGTGCCTTTACTTTGGGGCCCGTAGATCCTCCAGCACATGAAATCACGTGGAAATTGGGACTTTCTCGTCTTCAGTACTAGCCGCTATAATGTTGACTATCGATACCGGCGTTACGAAATGGGAAGTGCGGTGAAGTCGACGGCGCTGTCCTTTTGGGCGACCCTCTTTACTCTTTTTCGTACAGGATCTAATATGAGGTGGAGAAGCTACGAAGCAGCAACAGTTCTGTACGTTCTCTGGCTTAAGGTCTTAGTCTTTCTTCTGATGGCGTTGTGATGCTGTCATGGCTGGATACGGGTGTCGTGGTCGGAACTTATGAAATAGTTTTATACCATCGATATTAGTCTAACTATTCTATGACCCTGGAGTTCCTGGTCGGTTGCTCGCAAGATGGTAGTAAAAGCGATGGAAATACGTCCCGAGACAGAAAAACCAAAGTCAATAATTCAGGACTTTTGTGATATATTTTGCAACGTCATAAGGCATACGTGTGAATATGGTGGATCACTGGGTGTCTTATGTTATAATGAACGATATGAAACTAGATTATATGTAAATATTTAGTACTTTTTTTTCGCAATGAAGTACGTGCGGAAACTAATTATTCATAGAGGCCAATTGATAATATGTGATCGCGTCAATACACGGTGGCGGTATCTTGTGGCAAACATGTTCAATGCTTCAATAATGACGGAAGGAATCACCTTGTCGTTTCTACCATTATTAAGATCCTACATAAGTATGTCAAAATGTGTTTTTCGATAATAAAGAAGCAAGGTAGTAACAAAACCCATGAAGAAAAATTATCAGGGTTTTTCTAACGTAGAGATTAATATTCCCTAATTCTCTTAGGAGCCTCATGCGAAAGGCTCATAGGGCTTCTTAAAGGACTGTCACGCTTTTTTCTTCAGGGCCTTACAAGGCTAAATGTTGAGGGCCTGTACAACAGGATTCCACTACTATTCAATTGATTAATATAACCAATATGAAAATTAATTATTAATTCCAGGACGTAATTTTCGCAAGGGGTGGTTATGTAGTAATATTAATAATATTATTTTATTAATCTTGCAAAGAAAAGAAATCGTATCTTTTCGTAATATGCTGGGATTCGAACCTAATTGTAAGAATTGCGCAACCTACCTAATTACATTTAACTACCTAAAGACGAGCACGCTAACCACTAGACCAAACCGACTATGTGAATTTTGTATGCTCAAATACCACAATAGTTGCATCTAGGAAAACAGTTACCGAGATGTCAAGCGGTTTTAATTGAAACTCGGTACTCGCAGGTTTTTGAGGTTGAGGATTGCGAATTTGAACTCAAAGTAACAAAACTCAAATTGGCGGATTCAATATGGTAGATCAAAATGCAAAAAGTTATTTGATTTGCATGAAACTCGGCAATCGGGAGTTTTTGAAGTCGTTGATTTCGAATCTGAACTTAAAGTTGAGAAATTCAAAATTGCGGATTCAAAATGGCATATAAAATTTGTAACGTATTTTTTTTCTAACCCGATACCGATAGCAAAAATCCGAGAACGACAATCTGCGAGAACCAACCTACGTTACCTTCGTCCGTCCACC
>JASANN010000201.1:0-19401 GCA_031762395.1 Calameuta pygmaea | reverse complement strand
GGCCCTCCGCTAAGGTGGCGCGCCGAAACCAGAGTAAAATTGAGACCACCAAAAACAGGCCCATTGGCAATCTCCCTTACTCATCTTTGATTTCTATATCTATGCTCATGACACCATAATATTGGATCAGCTCCATCTACAACCATTCGAGTTTCAAGATTTGACAAGTTGCTGACAAGCTTTTTACGTGACAGTTGACAAAATTGCATGCAGTCGTTGCCGAATCCCTTTTTTGTTTTATTCTCTATCTTTGGTACAATCTTGAACCAGTTAGCAATAGTGACTTTTCACATAAGATTATGCAAAACACCAACAGACGTATTTGTGAGACCGATGCAAACCACTTAGACAGAAGTATACTTAGCACAGGGTTTCTCCAGTGCAAAGTAGTTACTACAGTGAGTTGGTCATCGTGGCGCTGCTTTTAAATTGTTTATAATTAATATTTAATTTAAGGGAAGACTGGCAGGCTGGGAAAGATGCGAACAGACCAATGGAGGATATGGAAATTGGTTTTTGATGTATATTTATCCATTGTATAAAATTACACAGTTGAACAATGAATTTCATAAAAATCTCGGTAAGTACATTTCCACTGATTAAATGTTTCGTTTCGATTGAATTTATTAATATTTTCTTACAGCTCCTGATAATATTAATTTTATGTGCTTGTTCGTGCATGGACGCGCAGCAGTGGATGTAATTCATAAATTTACTATTTATAATAATAAATCAAAATTTGCAATTGCATTTGCGATCAATGATAACGAACAGTTTCATTTTTCAACATCTACCAAAGAGAAATTCACCTTTAAAGTGATCCTGATTCATAGCATAGTATTTCTTTCAGGAAATATTGCACCTTTAGTACGTATAATATTATGCAATACAAACCGACTTTTAGATTTTATTTTCTATGAAAAAACTTTTTTTCAGTTCAACGATTTTGATAGACGGAAAAAAAGAGAGCTTGCCCATATACAACGTTATATATCAATGAAAGGAGAATTTTGTTCGGAAATTTGTAAAGTATCAGAAAAAAATATTGAGGTAATTATCATTTTCGATCATAAAGGTGAATTCAATGCATCAGCTATCGAATTGGAACAGGAAATCACAAAGTTACGTAATCTGACACAACGCTTGCATTTCACGCACGATGCTACTGCGACTCCATCTGATGAAGTCTTTCCAATAATCGATCTCACTGAATTAGAAGATACGGATACGTTACCTATTATTATATCAGAAATTTCGAGAAACTCAAATCAATTTGCGATGTCGGAAAGTGAAAGTAAGATTAAATCAAGAACCAGCACAAACTCGGAAGAACTCAAGCATACCGAAAAAAATATCGAATCACTTTGGGAAACCGTAACGGGACAATATAAAATACTTGGTAGTCGCAGAGTGACTGACAGTTACGATTTTGGTTTTTCGAAAAATAATCAACCGGAGTTTTTGCCAATGAGCTTCAAAATCTTGGGTAGTTTACAGTCTAGAACTATGAGTGTTATGATCGATTGTAATTCTCCTCAAACGGAACTTCGTTCTCGAGGAGCCTACGACCTCGAGTTCGATAAGTTTCTAGCTAATAAGGATAAGAAGTAGAAGGGTTCGCACCATCGGTATAATTAATTCTGGGAAGGAGAGAATTGGAAATCAAGTAATTAATAATAAGAACCAGAAAACGTACAAGTATTAAATTTAGTGTACAATTTATGTAATTTAATGTAAATTAAAGTTTTACAATTGCAAAGTGGGCATCCCTAAATTACAAAACCAATAACTGCAAAGTACAGTATTATAACATCTTATTGCGTGAAACCGTAAAGGAATCGAGAAATAAAAGCGGCAGTGACAAAAACCAACTTTTTCTCGGCGCTCGCGAAAATTCTCGATTATGCTAGGAAGAGGGACAAACGTTGACTGGAATTCTTTGATATATTCGATAACGACACAAAGCACTCATGAGAAAATGCAAAAACCATTCATCCAAATTGAATTTTCAGATGCCAATAAAATTTGTAATTATTGTATTACCAACTGAGATTAAAGCTGTCCTTAATATTAAGGAACTTAGTGGCAACAGAATGTTATACATTAAGGCTATACAAGGGCCGAATGAGAATAAACCCGACCTCAATGAATGGCTATCAGCCCCGATTCCAAAAGTTTCTGAAGTTTTGCTGCTATATCCGGATTCTTTAGATGGCTGTAATGAGACAAAAATACATTTCATAAATATGTGGTTTAGAAATCATGAGTCTGACGGAGAAAAAAATTTAATTTACTTACTCTTGTAAAGCCTTTGGATCGCTTTGCATTTGTTCCAAGATCAGTCTCATCGCCGGATCTCGCAGAATGCTTTGAACTTCAGGGTCTGCCATGGCTCTCTTCCTCACTTCTTCAGGATTTGAACTAACAGCCATGGTGCAGGAACGATAACCCTCCAAAGCTTCAGCATTAGATGGATCCAATTCGAGTGCCTTTTGATATGCAGAAAGGGCCTTTCCCTGCTGCTGCATTCCTTGCAATATCTTACCCTTCCGTATCCAACCCTTGATAAACTTCGGATCGATCTCGACACATTTTTCGCAATCCTTCAATCCTAAGTCGAATGCCGCAAGCTTTGTGTAACATGCTGCTCTGTTACTGTAATATTTTGGATCGTCTGGATTTCTCAAAATGGCTTCGGAATAATGTTTAACGGCTGCGGCATAGTCACCGTCTTTGTATTTCTGATTTCCTAATTCCTTTTCCTCTTCAGCCTTTACAGGATCAACGTATGCTTTTCTTTCTTCCTCCTTGATAATTTTGTCTATGTCAGATAGTAATGTTTTGATTTCTGGCGTTCTGTGTTCAGACATTGATTTCTCGTAATAGACCTTTGCTTGCTTCCAATTCTCCAACTTTTTGTAAGCGTGCCCAATTCTTGTAAATGCTTTGGCAATCAATTTAAAGTCTGCACGATTTTCCCGACCAATCTCAATGGCTTTCTCACACTGTGCGATACATTTTTCATATTCTTTTTGTTCGAAATACACGGCGGCAATATTCAAGAGGAACGTTATTTCCGTGGGGTCCAACTCGACTGCCTTATTGTAATGCTGAAGTGCTATTTCAAAGTTCTTCTTTTTGTATGCTTCGTTGCCTAATACCTTCTCTTTCAGTGCTTCACGCTTCTCTGGTGGAAGGTTCTCTTCCTCGTTTTTCTCAGGTTTCGGTTCTGGCTTAGGCTTTGGTGGTTCTTGTGCTTTGGGAGGATCCACATCCATTGGTTCATCCATATCTCCTGAATTAAAACCTAACAAAACACTGAGGGTGGTAAGGACTCTTGCATCTTGTAATTTGTTACTTAAAATTCTGGGATTAGTACTTAATTCTTGAATGAGTTTAATGTATTCAGGATCATCAAGGTATGCTCTGGTTCTCGGATCATTTCTGAGTTTTACAAAAAGATCTGCAGTGTTAAAAGGATTTGGCATTCCTCTTTGTGCTCTGAGTTCAGCCAAGCTATCCCGGATTTGAGCATTGTTGGGATCCAAGCGAAGACCTGCTTCGTAAGCCTTGATAGATTCATCAATCTTTCCAAGATATGCCAAAGCACTGCCCTTACGTGAATATCCCTTAGCCCAGTCAGGTTTCAGTTCTATAGTCTTCTCTGCATCCTCCAAAGCTTGTTCGTATTCTTCAGCTTTAGCATAAGCTGCCGATCTATTGCTGTACAAAACATGATTATTACCATCCAAGGCAATAGCTTCTGTATAAAACTTTATAGCATCCTCAAATTTCCCTTCCTGCAAGGCAGCATTTCCTTTGTCCTTCAATGATGATACCTAAAACAAAAATAAAATTATAAAATCTATTTTTTCCTCTGCAGATACTTTATCAAAGATAATCGTGAATTGAACACGTGGTGTGTAAAGCAATCGCTGAAAGAATAAGACTTCTAGAACAAACTACGTACTAGCCGTTTGTGTCAAAAAATTCATCAAACAACATAAACATAATGGCTGTTTAAAAATAGCAGCCGTAGGTTAACAGAATTCTTAAAAAATGTTGTAAAACGACCGCAAATGATCAAAGAACAAATTAAGTAGCGTGTACACACTTTCGATGTATCCTTGGTTTCTCGTCAGACAACGAAGGACTAGGTTCGGTGCAGCAATAACATGTCTAAAGCATTATTCTAATTAAAAAAATATATATATACTGTACTTACCTTGTCCATAATGTCAGGCAATGTGAACAGTCAAATTCGCAAAATGAAATATCACTGGTTATCTCGCGAGACTCCGTTTCGCGTATATACGATGCATACGATGATTGGTGAATCAGAATGATTCGCAGACGCTTTGTCGTACCGGTACTGGTTTGAGAAAGCTCCAGAAGGGAAGCACTAGCGCCCCCACGTTGTTTACCGTGAAACCAGCAGGCGCCTTTGCCTTTTTCGTTTCTAGCACATTCGAGGGACTTACGTTGGTAGTACGGGGACAGGACATATGTATGTATGTATGTATGTATGTATGTATGTATGTATGTATGTATGTATGTATGTATGTATGTATGTATGTATGTACATGCGCTTTGTGTTACTCAAATTTACCATTACGTTCAACAATAAACTATAAGATGCGATGGACTATATAAAAATAAACGTGAGCATACTTATGGCTCTTTGTACTTTTGGAAAGTAATATCAGACTTTCTGTACTTCTCAATCGTGATTGGTCAACGGATGCCGTTGCGGCATTTCAACTATTTAACAATCAAATCAGTTACTGTTGCGATTGCAAACAGTGAGAAATTTATACTATTTATTTTATACTTTGATATAATTGACTAGTTTTTCTCTGATTCATGACAAATTTGGGCTGCATCTTGTCAATTTATATTATACACATTTATCTGATATACATGGACCATGAATATATGTATGCATAACAACTCAAGTGCCATTGAGAGCAGCATCCCATATAGCGAGCCGTACACAAGAGTTAGAAAAAATTATGACAAAAAAGGTTAAATCTCAAGTAAAATATACAGACTACCAAATAGCAGGGCGTAACATGTGGCGCCTCCTACGATTAAATGTTTCTCTGCGCATCGTATTCATTTCTGTTCGTTCAAAAAGAGATGGCGTCTCGAAATTAGAACGGAGCGACTGTGATGTAAAATTGTTTAATATTTTTCATTTGCGTATAATAAACAACATACACCATACTATTATTTTATTAATCGCTATAGCAAAAATGTATTCGTTATTTCCAACATAGTCGCTCTGTTGCATAAAAAATAGATCATTATTCATCATAAAATTTCTCGAATGTTAAAATTTCTGACACAGCCTACCTCTTTGCGTACAGCTGTAATTTTCTGATTGCGAGTCACACATGCTGCAGTGCGCTAAAGCGCCCGGCCATCCGATATTTATTTTATTTGGACGACATGCTCCGGGATCATGGTTGTACTTACCGGATGTTTGGTAGCTCCGCGTTAAAATTGACCTCAACCACCCGATACCTTTTATCCGGTCAATACTTGAATTTTCATTTACAGCGAAAGCAACTCGATGAACATGTCGTAGTTGCTTCCAAAAATACTTTTCGCACCTGAAACTACAATGCAAATCGTAACCATTGTGCCAAATCCGTCAAACAATCAGTCCAGTCAATTAACTTGCTTATTGCATTTGCGTCAGCGTTGAGCATTAAGATTACCAGCATATTGACATTTGATGTCCATGTACACAGGCAACAGGTTCAGGTAGACAATGCAACACGTAGGACTTTCATCAAACACTCGCGCAGCATAATCGCTAGGATGCGCAGTTAAAGACGAGTAGATGTCGCACAACGACCTAACATTCGACATATAGGTTCTCTTTTGCATTTTTGAATTTATCAAGTACTTGGACAAAGGTAATATCAACTTGCATACACTACGTAAAATATTTTAATGCCGCAGAAACTCATCCTTTTTTAGGAGCTTCAGTGAAGATCCTGTCCACATGGAATGTTCAAGCGAATGCACAACTATCAGTCAGCGAGACGCACAGTCTTCGTTCGGCTCCCGAATCGTACACACGTGTGTCTCGTGGCGCTTCTTAACATCTTATCAGGCGGTTTAATCGAAGCAACAACAGAAACATAAATTCTGAAGTGTTTAGTTATTCAATTACCATATAAATTGCACACGTTGAATCATTTGTTTTTTTACATGAGATCGGCGCTCGGTGAGTGGTGTTATTCCATATTTTCTTAATGTACTGTACTTTTGACAATCGTCACGATTAGACTAAGCTGAGTACATAAGATTAATGAAATTCGATGAAAATCCATATTTACTGGTATTACGAGGATACAAGTTTCTTTTAATATAATCAAAGCGAATTCTGATACAATATTCTGTCAAGTGTAGCAATCGAACTTGATAATGGATGATACAATCCAAGTGAAGAAAAGACATTTCTTTTTCTATAAGAAAGAAGGAGACACAAATGGCCCTTTAAAATTTCAACATATCAGGGCGTATCGTTGTAGATTCAATTAAATTTGATCTGACCTTGATGTTAATCTTATCACGTTGGTCTTATCAATTAAGAATCTCTCTCGAGCTTGAATATTTCGTCACCATTTTAATCTTTCTATTACTTGCAAAAAGATGTTGACGTACACACGTACCTATAACATTTTGAGTACTAGAAGAATGAGTACAACCATAATGATTTTATTGAACGTATAATATGTATGTCGATTGCATGAATTGTATGTATCTTTATCAGCCAGAGAAGAATGCTTTGATCGGTAAAAAGATTATAAGAAAATTTAAAAATTTTACGATAACGTCCTCGCATGGAATATGTAAGTCGTTTTATGAAATGTACTTCTGGAATCTTGCTGTAGAAAAATTTAATTTCCTTTATAAAACGAGAAAGGAGGGATTATTTACGGGGAATATTAGTCTGTGAAACAGGACGAACTCATAGATAAAGAACCACGAGGAAGGATGTGACAACAGCTCGTGATGACGCTTTGTCCTTTTAAGAAATTTGATATTAAAATTATTATATGACGGTTCGGTTTACAGTATATTGACGTCACTAGGCAAAATGAGTGTCGTTAGTTTTATTTACTTTACTACCTCTCCATTCATAACTGGTGCACAAGACCCTTTGCTCATTTTTACCTACGTTCGAATTTTACGACACAAGAGAAATTCATGTTAAATTCAGGGAGGAACTTATTTTACTAAAATTAGAATTACACAAAACATACC
Organism: Calameuta pygmaea; assembly: GCA_031762395.1. NCBI lineage: Eukaryota > Metazoa > Arthropoda > Insecta > Hymenoptera > Cephidae > Calameuta > Calameuta pygmaea. Next base: position 12,120 of record JASANN010000201.1, on the reverse strand, counting down.
AAAGATTTTACGCCTATGCTTACTAAATGTAGTAGTATTCATTAAGTATGACATCGTGTATTCGTGAGTGGCCTTGTGAATACGCGCACACATGTAACCAACGGATGACATCATTTTAAGAAATATTTTATTTACGTTATACCACCTTGTACCGAGTTCTCACTAATAATTAATTAAAAACGATCGATTCTATCGAAAACGAAACAATTGGTATTCAAAGAGAATTAACACGATATATGTAGTATTCGATAAAAGTGACATAATCAAATGTGACTAAGTGAGTCATGCTGAAAAATTAATATTAACATTACACAAAGACGCATATTTATTTGTAGCGCTGCACTAATCTATCCAACAATCCAATCATTTGATTTCTGCAATAAAGCTAACAATAAGTTTAGCTAGTACAATAGAATCTAACTACCCTTCAATTCCACGGGATTAACGCTTTTCACACGAGTTCACCTAAATTTATATTCTATTCGATAAGAACTCGACATATGATTATTCCAAGCCACCCACAATCCGACCACTTCTCATTTCTGTTATACTGCGAATATTTTGTAGCTTATCGCATCATAGCCTCTCATTGTGTCAAAATGGCAGCAGAATGGTGCGAGAGAATGACATACGGAAAAAGTAATAAAAAGGAAAGAATTTTTATAAGAATTAGAGAGAAGAACTCATAGTCGTCGTAGGGTGTGGTGGAAGAATTATTCGAGGAGAAGGTGCGCCATGTCTATACACCCACCCTTTACACTACCTACGCTGATCTTCCTCTGGCTTCTCTCGTACGTTCATCGTGGATTCCACGAAGGAATCTTTTCCTTGCGTAGAAATACGTATTATTATCTGTATTATTATTTCATTCACAATTCCATTCAGTCCCCGGTAGTACATACATATAAAGTTACGTGAGGTCTCAAAGAGAACGAACCACAAATCAAATTGACAGTAGAGTCGAAAATGTTGGTGGAAAATTCCGTCATCTTGGTAAAGTAGCCTTTAACGGCGCGTCATCACGAACAAAATACATCATAGATTGTCACGCGTCTATTCTTATGGTGCTGTGCGTGCAGCATTCATTGTCGTTGTTGTAATAAATAATTGTATAAACAATGCTTAGCAACGACGCTACGTTTTATCGTATCAAAAATCTAGTTCAATGCGTTTATATTCGAGTCCAGCTTGGCCTAGAGAACGTCTAATTTAACAAATGCAAACTTGTGTCTTGAATGAAATCCTTGTTGGTCATGTACTAAACACTAGGAAACACAGAAGCCTCGTTTATTACGAGTACCTAGATATATGGAGTATAATGTCTACCACATTAAAGTATTATGTATCGGTAAGATTACCATTAATAATATTTAATCGCGTCATTCTACAACTTCTGATATCATTACGTTACGGAGAGCATTTCCTTATAACTTTGAATTCGCGAATTCGTTAGATCAATCGAAGACTATAAGTCGAACGTCATCGTGACTCACGACCTTCTTCGATGCTTAAGGCGAGACGAGGTCGGTAAGTTTAACCTCGAACTACTGAATCCAGCGGATAGAGGATTCTATAGAAATTCAGTATAATCGACTTTAAGACGCAATGTGTGATTAATTAGGTTAATTAGCTCCATGTCCGAGCGTTGACTCCTGTGGGTGGTTACACGAATTAGGAATGCCTACGTTTCATAATTTTACGGGACTGTACTTTCGTGAATGGTTTAATTAAGCAATTGCCCTGTTGGTGTGCGTGACTCAGGACTGACACTTCAGGGCGGAAGGAGGGATACAATGAAATAAGGGATAATTACAATTTCTTCATTTGTCCCTTTCTGACAAACTGGGCGTTTGTAAGAAATATTTTCTTATTCTTTTTTTAAAATTATTTTATTTGTTCATGTTTTGTTGATTATTCTACAGTTTGCTACCACGAGGAATCATTAAAGAAAGTGAAAACACGTCTGCCACTTGAGCTAACAGTTCACGCTACTGCTTATACATTTCCATACGTTCTATCGATACGTCGACTAACAACAAGTAGCCATTGTGATGCTATCGCGCCATGAATCAAAAAATGGGACTGAAAGAGGGTTGCGTTAATTTACTAATTAGCGTGACCCGCGACGCGATGTGACCTCCAAGAGCGATCACGTCGTGGCTATCGCGAACGATAATAAAAAGAAGGAAAAAAATGAAGAATATTATCCAGCATCTGGTGGACTACGTTGAAGTGATTATGAGTTGGTTTTATCGACAGAGATTTTATAGGAATTGAAGTCTTATAAAGAAAATACAAATTATTCTTCGGATTGATTACGCTTACTGTTTTTCTTCTTCTATAGAAATTTTCGGTACATCAAAAGATATGCGTAACGTGTGGTATTTGTTCCTTCTTCTTGAGTATCAAGAATGTTTACTGTGGAAAGATGGAGGTTGAATTGATGAATCGGTTTAATCGTCTTAATCAGCTATACATAGGTCTATCTGCGCCTTGAACTATAAATTAAACTGTAACTATACTCTAAGGCACGTGCCGTTAATAATATGAGGGTTCGTCTTCGTGCCGAGGTGCACTCCGGTTTCAAATAATCGGCTGAACGTGCTATTAGACTTGTTGGTCGTTAGATAAGACGGTTTCTTATCAGATACCTAGTCGTGGTCATAACTTAGAGAATTCATAGACAATGAGTTTGCCCGCAGTTTTTTCATTATAAAAGTATAAAATAATTTAAAAATTATACATTAAATAATATTTGTGCTCTGTATCAGACATCAGGTTTATGTTAGGTCAATCCATGAATTCGTATGCATTTCCCAATCGATATTGGTACTAAATATTTTGTATCAATTAGTAATCAGATAATATATTGCATCGACTATTCCTTATCTGATAAGCGCTATTTTATTGGAATCTAATATTTTTTCAGATATAATTTATAATTTCTGGGTGATTACATGAAAAAGGATAGATCTGAAGAACGCAATGCTGGAACAAAAAAGGCGACCTTGGATTGTCAGGTGGCTCAGTTAGAGGAGGACGTTGGACGTGCCTGGGTCAATGTCTATAAATAATCGAAAAAACCGAACTGCTCTCAGTCAACGACCCGAAACTCAATACTCTCTTCTTTTCCACATACGTATACATACACGAGACGCATATTAATAAGTTATGACGATAGTCACTATCGCTTATCGATGTTCTCTGACTCGGTATAGGTACGGCATACTCATGGCACGGCCGGATGACTGTTTGATAGGACGAGTCCGCATTGATAACGGCTCTCTTACTTCTGTCTCTTTCTTCCAACTCATCACTCTCACCGTAATTTCTTTCAGACTGCGACTGTCTTCTTGTTTAATGTTTTTCCTCGATCAAACCATCCCCCGGGAGTCGAGGCGTCATGAGAAGCCTTGGGACAACTTGAACGAAAAGCTAATATTCAGAGGTACTACGGAACGGGTAGGTCGTGCATGACGTAGATGACAGTTTGATACGATTGATTCATCATAGAGGAGACTCCTGGCCGATTTCCGGCGGCCAAAAAAGGCTCGCGATCGTTTTGAGCTTTGGCTCATTATAGGGTAATGAAAAGGCCGCGTTTCCAAGTCAGGCTCATTGATATGCGATGCCGCATAGCGAGGGCCCAGGACGACGACGGGCTTTGTGTCGTCGTGTCGTGCAGTCGCCGGATGCGCGAGTTGGCTCCTTTTCATCCCAACAACCGCAACGACCACACCGACTCCTTATTCACGTTATACGCTTTTGGTGCTCATTCCATTTCAAGGAATCTTTAACGATGTCCTTTGACTTATATTTTCTCAAAATTAACTTTAATTAAATACCTATAAAAATTCAGGTCGCATTTCACTTTCGAATAAACGGATTGTTAACGGCGCCCGCATGGCTAGTGTTTTTCTTCTGTCTGTTATGTTATACGGGTATAGAATATCTGTGATACATGGAAATTGCACAATATTCAAAATTGTTAAAATCAATTTCAACAGTGATGTTTTTTTTTCGTACCACACGAATAACTGGTAAATACCGTTAACTAGGCTTCTGAAGGTATTGAATTGGGATGGCGATGACTTCCTACTGAAGCAGGAAACGCACAGTTGCGACCAGGCTGTGTCGCATTACCTTTAATAAATTAGATGCCTACACGCACGCGAGACGAACGACGTTCTTTTGCTCTTTATTACTTTATTCGCTAACAACTATCTTCCCACTTCCCTGTCTCTACGTGTACATCCAGTCTTTCACTGCCTGTAAGAATTTACACGAATTAGCAACAAATTTTGTCAAGCTCTTTCAGCTTAATTTATCTCGACGTCTGCACATGCCTGTAACCTGTACCGCTTTCTTTGTTTCAGAGGACGCGAAGATGGTCTCTCGGATTCGGCCGATTAAAATCACTGCCGTAGGCGACGGTATGGTTGGAAAGACTTGTATGCTCATCACATATACGACTAAGAAGTTTCCCACGGAATATGTGCCCACTGTGTGAGTCCTTTGAATCCATGTTAACTTTATGTCCTCTTACCATCACATGGAATGTTGATTAATCAAATATATAGATTTTTGAATTTCGAAACGCATTGACACTCCTACCTTTATTATGATTGATTGTGTGCTACCCGTGGTTTTCTGTTGTTTTCAGCTTTGACAACTACGCGGACAACATATGCGTCGATGGACAGGAGTTCAATATGACTTTATGGGACACAGCTGGACAAGAAGATTACGAGAGGCTCAGGCCGCTTTCCTATCCCAACGTACGTTGATGGATGCTATCGAAACTGCAGCATCATTTCTGTCGGACTTCACACTTTTCTTACTATCAATTGTATCGTCCTTTCAGACTGACTGCTTTTTACTCTGCTTCTCGGTGAGCGCACGCAGCTCGTACGAGAATGTGGCGAGTAAATGGTATCCGGAGATCAAACATCATTGTCCTAATGTACCAATAGTTTTAGTCGGTAAGTTAGAGATCTCTTTTTACACGAAAGAATAGTTTCAACGTGTATTCATGGTAGAAATATCGTATCTAATAATTTCTTAATGGTATATTCACAGGAACAAAAGGTGACCTCAGGAGCGAGGTGGACTTGGACATAATCTCACTGCGTGAGTGCAAGAAAATGCAGAAGAAAATTAAAGCTTTTAAATATATGGAGTGCTCGGCTGTTAAACAAGAAGGCCTCGAGGATGTCTTTGTGGAAGCCATACGGGCAGTATTGAAAAAACCATCCTCGACAAAGCTTTGTTGTATACAATGAATTTTTAATTTCCCATCGGAAACATTGATCCTCTTTTTTTTTTAAATAACTGTAACATTCATTTCCAATATCTACAAAGACTGGACATGGAAATAAGATCGCATTACGTCTGTTAGGTAAACTTATATTATTCTGTATCAAAATGTTCGTATGTACAATCGCAATATTTTATTTAAGATAATCAAAGTAATTAGACGTACAGTTTACCGATTTCCTTTTTTTGCCGTGTCTAGTCTGTATAGGAGGGAGTATTGATTAATGAGCGAAGCAGGCGAAATAGCCTAACCAAAGACTTTTACAACCACCTTTGTGCCTTTTTTCTGTACAAACTTAAACCTCATTATGTAAATATTTATACTACGCCATTTTTTAACGAATTTTCGTAGGTTAAGCCAATTTGACTGAATGCTTTTCTATGCTTACCCCGGCGCTAGTCACATATGCTTTTTATTAAATGACATTGGTCAGGTTGAGTAGTTAAGTGGTCCAGATTGAATTTTGGTGCTCGTTATCAATAAACGGAGATATATTTCTAGTTATTTTTTTTTTATTGTAGCATTAGTGAAGTTTATACTATCCATTGATTGTGCCGTTAAAGTTAGTAATTACAATATATGCGCTTGCTAGACACGGAATTATAATTTTTGTCGTCAGTTTAGTGGCATATTGAAATAGGACGTCGGACCACGATGACTAGCGCCGAGTTAACCATGCAGTCAGATTATACAGCGAGTAATTAAATATAATTAGCTATGAGCGAACAGTGTGTGTAATGAATATACATATAATGAATGTCGAGAAATGTCTGGAATTCATAGTTTAAATTTCACAAATCAATTGAAGGCTTGGCGTTTCAATTATCAAATGCCGACTAGCAAAATACTTTTCTAAAATTAATTACCTTAATTGGCTAGAAATATATTTTTTTCAAACTATGGTATTTTCATTAGTTTTTAAATTTTTTATTACCATTTTTTCGACAGGGAATTACCCTTGGATCTGTAGTTCGTAATTGAAAGATTGTGCTATATCGAATTAAAACGACTATACTTACGAAATATACCATTTATTTAACACAAAGTCCGATTACTTATCATCAGCCCTGAAATAAAATTGCCTGACACGTTGTTGGGACTATCGTTATTTACGGCATAACGACATAATTGAAACTGTCCTTAAATTAACTTATAGCTAACGCGAGTACATTAGCCGATATTAGTTCAATTTTCAAGTCTTTCGAGCACAAGAACTATTATTTTGTTTTTTATCGACCACCAAATATACCCTCTGATATTGGAGTCACTTTTTGTTGAATGATCTTTCCATAACCTCCTCGACCACTGTCAAAGTCTGATCTATACTCGTCACGCACCTGAAAATTCAACAGAAACAATAATATTGGAGAGACATTTTATTATACTGTCTCTAAAACTTTCAGTTCTCAAATATATCTAACATTTAATCTTACCTGCCCACCAGTTTTTCCACGTCCATATTGTCGACCTTCGATAAAGCCTGCATCCCAGTCAGTACGAATTATTCTGTCATCGAGTCTAGTGCCATTAATATATCTCATACAATTTTCTGCATCAGACCTTAAGTAATACTCAACAAAGCAAAAACCACATGGTGTTTTTTTGTACTTGTCTAGCCCCATAATAATACGCCTTATGTCACCACATTTTGAGAATAATTCGTAAATTTGTTCTTCTGTTGTATAAAATGACAAATTGCCTACATATAAAGTTGTGGAATTTCGTAGTAAACGATCCTGTTCGGCCCTTGAACCCTGCCACATATAGTAATAAAATTTGGTAACCCGTTAAACAGTTGGAAACACTGTTATTTACAAATGTTATTGAGGAACATAAGACAGAAGGTTTGGAGGTTGGGAAATGAAAATGAAAGAAATTATGTATTACATTTCTAAGATAAAATGTACAGCTTAGATTTTAGTTATAATATAATAAACATCAAAACGAACTATCACACTTAATTCTTGATTTCTTTCACAGACCTGGAGTAAAAGGTTATGTTGTTACAAAATGTTATATTCACCTTAAAATGTTGATCCCTATATGAGCTTAAGTCAACCGACGGCGTGGTGGTCGATGTCATTTTTTATCAATTTCGAAACTGTCAAAAATTGTATACAAAATATTTAACTAGAAACAATACTTTTTGTCAAGCCCAGTCAAGACAATTGACAAATCGGCGACTATTAAACGGCATAGGTGTCCCCACTGTCGATCGGAACCATCGACATAGAGCATGGACTACGCGATCTGTACTACAAACTCCTTGAAAAAAAAATGTTCGCTCGAATAGATAAAGAGGGAGTGAGGTGGCGGCCAATAACTGTCCATTTCTTCTTCTTCTTCTTGTTCCTTATGGCTTTATGCCCTCATAGAGGGCCAAGTGCCAGAACTGTCCATTTGTAATATCCCTATTGCTGGTTGTTCAAAAAAACATCTGGGATTTGGCCGTCCGTATTTCGAACACGGCCAACATACCAGCGCCATCTAGAGAGAAGAAAAATGTAGTTTGAGGAACACGAGGAAGGATAATAAAAAGTAAGAGTTTTTTGGGTTCAAACGCGACGGTTTGGCGAGTTTTATTCATTTTCATTAGAAAAACTGTGCCTTCGTCAAGAACATGTAGAATCTCCCAACACTGGTGTTTTGAGTTCCAACCACAGACCACTTATTGAAGACACGGCACTCCCGTGCTATAGACTGTTAGCACCAGCCGCAACGCCACCTTGTCGGTAGGTTATATCACTAACGCGATATATATAGGTATACACGTGCATATATAGATATACAATCGTATATATAGATCCTGAGAGATATATATATATATAGATATAGAGGCGTGTATATATACTTACCGTTCTGTACTCATCTTCCTGAAAGTTTTCTAAGATATTTGTATAAGCACCTGCAATTGTGATAAACAAGTATAACCCCCATATACATCCTAAAACGTTAATATGTGGTGCAAAAGGAAATATGCACAATTAATATGGTCAAACGATTGGGTCTGATGTTTATCATAATTGCAAGTACCTGAAATAAAATAAATGCATCATTATGTGTGGTATAAAAGTTATTTATTAAGTCAAGATCAGTAAAAATCCAGACAAACTATAAATATTATAAACTAGAAAAAGGGAAAAACTCAAAAGGAAAACACGGACAAGGTATAAATACTATGGATCACTTTTCGATGGTTTGACAATTGGCATAGAAGAAGCAGTCTAAGGTTCATCACATTATTCATCTGTTACTACAGTCACACTTGTAGTAACATTTACATCAGAATCATTTGGTAGACGCAATGATGGTATTATATTTCTCCTTAGTCTTGCCTTCGCAGTATAAGGTACTTTTGAGAAAAAATATAGTTTACACAACTGATAATTTTTATTTAAAAGTAATGAATCGATGTGCTTCAGCATGGGATTGCACATTGCTTCCACCCAGGCCTTTGATAACTCCAAGTCCTTTGGAAAGCAATGAGATCCCACTTGCAGGTACACCGATGTACAACTAGAAAAGAGAAGAGGACAATTTTATGAAGCTCTAAGATATAAAAGTAGAAGAAAAATAAGAGAAAAGAAAACAGAGTAGACAAATCGGAATAGACCAGTAAGAAAGTATAAGATAAGGTTAGCCTGGAAAAACGAGTCGCGTAGCCTTCGTTTTGTCGCAATTGTTGCGGATCGTCGTCCAAAGAAGTTCCACCAAGTAAATAATCTGGATGTTGAACATAATCAAGCTCAAAGATTAAACCCTGCACTGTAATTGCACTGAACACACTTAAAAATTCATCAGCGTAAATTCGTTGACACAAAGCCGTCGGAAGACAATGACGAGCAGTGACTTGTTTACACAACAAACTTATTTTCTTGAAGATGGCGACTGCGCATTGCTGCGCATGCGCACGTTACCGCTGCGCCATCTGATCGGTAGGTTTTATAAGTATTCTATGTTTCACTACAGCCTATTGGAGTGTCAACCCCCTGGGACAGTGACGCACACTGACGTGTTTACACACAACTTATTTTCTCAGAGACGGCGATTGCGCATGCGCACTTTACCACTGCGCCATCTTATCAGTGGGTTATATCACTTGTTGTGTTTCACTCAGGTCTCTGACACCTATTAAATTCTTATAGGCAGTATGTACAACTCTGGTATGTATGTACATGGCCGCGTTGTGTCGCCGTTTGTAGTTCGCATTTTGCGGCGCTGCTAGTGAAGCGCGCTGTGTCCCCCCCGTTCCGCATGTTCCGTGTGATTTCATTGGACGCCATCGACCCATTGTGACTCCAATTCTCCTAACCTCACATCTAATCTCAACGTCTGACAATGAGAGGTCTGAAACGATAATTTGGTTATTTGATTTTGAGGTATAAAGAATGATAACCGTGTGGTTAAGAAGACGTAAAGTTAATCGTGATATTTAATGAAATTTTGCAATGCCTACGTGGGCGGTGCTCGGGTGCACATTAGGGTATCGGTGGTGTCGGTCAAATCTAGAAAAAAATCACCTTTTCAGAGTTCCACGGAACCCTGAAATTAGCAAATTGTGGAAAGCAGCAATTGAACCTTCCGGTATTGAATTAAAAACGGGACAATCGATCTGTGAAAAACGTTTTCGCTCTGATGAAATATTGTGGCAACGTAAACTTCTAGGACCTGATGGGACAGTGATTGGTATTGTAAGTTTCACAATTTAATCAATTGTTTATAATTATTTTGTTCATTTTATATAATACTTGATGTTGTAGTCACCGTACAAAGTTCCACGATTAAAAAAGGATTCTGTACCATCTCCATATTCTCTTCGACAGAACTCGTTAGACTGCAAATAAATGTTTTATCTGATGAGTCTTACATAGAAGTCAAAGAACCAGTGGATCAAAATGTTAGACAATCCAAGGATTTTGAGATTGTACCTGTACCGATAGATTCTGAAAATGACATATTGTTGTCGGAGTGTGTATCAGAAACTATTCAGCATCCAGAAAATAATGTGAACTCAAAGACCATTGATGATTTATCCAATAATTGTGGTACAGGGAATTCCACTGCGTCAATACTTCCAATAACACTAAAGGAATTGGTCTTGTCAGAAATATCGATGATACCTGCATGGACAAGAGAAACTATGACTTGTGGAGAAACTCTTATTATACACTTTTTTATTCATAAGTGCATCATGCTTGGTGATACCTTCAAACCTTTTATTCTAAAAGAAATCATAGTCAAAGCTGACATGACATTTCAAATAAATATTCTCAGCAAGCCAATTGGCGTTACTGAGTTTGATATTGATCTCAGGCCGATACGTACCATCCAAAGATTGCAAAATTTATTATTCATGGTGAATAGCCTCAATATTTGCATTGGTACAAAGGCTGCAGATGTAAGACCAACCAAGAGATTGATAGTACAGCCTGTAGAGATTTAAGTGGAAATTAGCAGCATATCAGATATTCTCTGTTGTCTACCACAGTAGTCTGCCCATTCTGTCGAAGAGCGAGAAAAACAGCGACATGAGGATTCGAAGAGCCCAAAGACGCGGTGATACCACGAAAAACATTCGACTACAACTATCGCCAAAGAAGAATGCTATTTTGCCACTCCCCTGCCTGCGGACAGTTTGAAGGTACCTAAAATGTGAATAACGTTATTTATCTATATTCACATCTCGTTAATTGAATATTTAAAATATATTATCAATTTACTATTTACTAGCATTTTGGAAACTAAAATCGCACCTGTTAATGATATGAATACTTACCTGTTATAGATATCTCTCCAATATTGACACAGCACGTGGATTTGACCCACGATTTTTCGAAGTTTTAAAATTGGCTCTCGCGAAAAAAGAAGACATACAAAGACACGGAATTTTACTCCTTGACGAAATTGGAATTAGGGAAAGTGTCAATGTGAATACGAAGACATTGTCCTACAAAGGATTGGTCGATTTTGGCACGGATGGAGAATAGTCTTCCGAGTTTTCTGAAAAAGCGAATCATGGCTTGGTAATTATGTTCCACCCGTTGGCTGATGATTACACGCAATCAATAGCTGTTTTCGCCTCACGAGGACCTGTCAAGGGACACGTCTTTGCTCAACTTATGGTGAAAGCAATCATACTTATCGAAAATGCAGGTGCCAAAATCCACGGAGTTGTGACTGATGGAGCGAGTACAAACAGAAAATTTTGAACTGAGATGGGTGTCAGCGGGCAGAGAAAAAAATGTAAGAAATTATTTTGAACACCCCGTAGATGAGGGCCGGCGAGTGTTTGTCTTTTCTGACACACCGCATTTGATTAAAACTATCCGCAACAGACTCTACGCCCGTAAGATCTTACAGGTTTGACCAAATTATAGCTACCGGTAATTTTATTATTTTTTAATATGCCTGACATATGATAAAATATTTTTTTAATTTCCTTTCATATAGATGGATCCCACTCAACCTTTCATTAAATGGGATGATATCGAGATTTTGTACAAAAAAGATAAAGAACTAGCAGGCCCGAGTCAAGTTCGTATGTGTTCCAAGCTGACATCCAACCATATTGTACTGCGACGTAAATTCTAAACGATGACTATCCGATACGAAGTTACTTTACAAAAATGAGGTAAACTATGACGGAACTATCGCGAACGAATACCCGAGCCGTCTGTAGCTAACAGCTGATTTTACGTCCACAAATGCTGATTCTCCGTTCCCCCAGAATACGATACCGAAAAAGACCGATTGGGCGCCAGACGCACCGTTGCGTCACGAAACCGAAATCTACGAAATAATTC
>JASANN010000200.1:1181693-1221479 GCA_031762395.1 Calameuta pygmaea | reverse complement strand
ACCTAAGTTGATTATCAACATGTTGATTTCTGACCTAAGTTGATTATCAACATGTTGATTTCTGACCTAAGTTGATTATCAACATGTTGATTTCTAACCTTAGTTGATTACCAACATCGGTCGGTTTCTGACCTAAGTTGATTATCAACATGTTGATTTCTGACCGAAGTTGATTTCTAACCTAAGTTGATTATCAACGTGTTGATGTCTAACCTAAGTTGATTATCAACATGTTGATTTCTAACCTAAGTTGGTTATCATCATCGGTCGGTTTCTGACCTAAGTTGATTATCAACATGTTGATTTCTAACCTAAGTTGATTATCAACGTGTTGATTTCTAACCGAAGTTGATTATCAACACGTTGATTTCTAACCTAAGTTGATTTCTAACCTAAGTTGATTATCAACATGTTGATTGCTAACCTAAGTTGATTGTCAACATGTTGATGTCTGACCTAGGTTGATTTCTGAACTAAGTTGATTTCTGACCTATGTTGATTAACTTAGATCAGAATTTGAATTCGTTAACCTAACCTAACCTAGCCTACCTACCCTAAAAAACGAGTGTGGTGAACCCAGCTTGAACCCAAGGTGGATCCACCACCGATCCACCACGTAAGGGAGTGAACCCTATAATCAATTATGGGGTCCAAAATTAGACTTAAATTATCTCTAAATTATGCAAGGTGTTCCAGTTGGAAAAGTCAAATGGGGTGGACCCAGCTTATTTCACATGCACTTTGGCCTTTCGCCGAACTTGGTGCGTGGCACTACACGGTACTGGAGCAATACACTGCATACAATTATTCTAGATGCATGTTCTCGAAACTGCCCTTATTTGTCTTCTCCTTATTAATTATTATTGTTACCATAAATTCGCTTAATTATTCAACATTTGTATGAAATACTCGGCGCAGCATACTACACTCAAATTTAAAATCCCTCTTTTTTTTGCAACCTGCATATGAAATGGAAATAATGGCAGAGAAAATGGAACATAACGGAGAAAGGTTGTCGAAGCATTAGGGTGAAGTAGGAGAAGAGGGATGTTGTCACGGCGGAGGACATTAAGAAAGAGACAGAACTCACTCGTGCTCTGGGATGTTTGCAGATGGCAAAAGCATATCAACGTATGTAAGTGTTTCAAGATAATTTATTCGGAAAATACGATAATGGTACAGTATGTGAAGTACAGATGTACATACGTGGTTTGCGAAAGATTAGCAATAACAATAGCATTAAAGGTAGCTGCCCTGCGTGACTAATTTGAGCGCATACAATTTGGGGCAACTTCCTGTACTTCTGAATATGCTTGACCAGAATTTCTGATTTCTAAGTTTTAATATTTAAGTTTATTGATTTAATTAATTATTTTTATGATCCAAGGACCTAATTGATTAATATTTCAATTTGAACGACATTTATTTTCGACATTCTACAATTTTAATTCAATTTTATATTTTGAATAAATTTTGAAAGTAAATCAAGATCCAATAATGTTTAGTAGTATCTAAAAAATAGGGAGAGAGAGAGAGAGAGATAGGAAGGAGTCGCTTGATCGCAACGCCTCTTGTGGTCATGAGGCGAAATGAAGGATCCTCCTTCCCTTCCTTCCTTTCCCTATGGCTGACTCCTCAAATGAGGAGATGTGCCAGACCGCAGACGAAATGAAAGATCAGTTCAATTCGAAAAGGGCAACCTTATTCATGAAGCGAATGAGACAGCTACGAGCTGGCCAGCTTACCTCCGAATACAGGCGTTCGAATTCCGGTATGGGTTAGAGTTCAATGGCCTTCCCCCCGCAGAGTTAAGCTTCGTCCCTATATTTCTATGTCTATGCATTTCAGTGTTTAGAACGCAAACTGTCGACCCAATGATATAACGTGTCCGGAAGAATTCACGTTGTATCATTAGTCGGGACTTTCGTTTAAACGCGCGTTTGATGAGTGTGACTGTGCCCTAAGGATTTGTACTTTTTGAAAACTATAGAAAGTGTAGGTGACAAACAATAGGTATGCGGAAAGCGTTTTGTCAGATTGATACACGTTTCTTTTACTTTTTTACACCGGTTAAGTACATTAAAAGACTTTTTGACTCTATTAAAAGACTTTTTGATATAAAAACAAATTTTTATTGTTGTATGAATCATTTCTCAAAACAGTACGTTAAATTAGAAGGGACGTATTTCAATGGATATAAAAACTGACACAACCTCCCTTGAATTAGAGGTAATAAAATTCATGTTAGGTATAAATGAAAAGATCTTCAATTTCTAATTGGAACATTACGAATTGTTCACTGCTTATAATATTGTTGTATTTTGAATGAATTCATTGATCGTACTCAATGATAATGACAAATATATTAATTCCATATATCTCTGTACAGCCAAATATGAATATTAAATTGGAACGATTGTCAGACTATATAAACGACAAAGACACCTTTCAAGATAAGAAGGAACAAAACTATATAGTATGGGTTAAGGATGAACCAAAAGACACCAACTTCTGTTTATTCTCAAAATCAGTGGAATTCAAAGCTTCAGGTCAAAAGGTTTTCATAGAGGGAGAAATTCATCATGCAGCATCTGAATCATCAAATTTATGTGTACTTGACAAAGAGCAAAAACAGCCATCCATTTCTAGTGGACAACAACATAACAAACGCTTCGTGTGCATATTTTGTAACAAAGCATATAACTACCTAAGTCATCTAAAAAAACATATGTGTACACATTCTGGTGAAAAACCATACTCCTGTGAAATATGTTTTAAAAACTTTCGTTGTAAAGGTACATTGAAAGTTCATGTTTTAACACATACTGGTTTTAAACCATTTAAATGTGATATATGTGCTAAAGAGTTTCAAACATCAAGTAATTTAAAGAAACATAATTTGATACACACTGATAAAAAACCATATACCTGTGACATTTGTCTGCGAAGCTATCGCTGTATAACTCAAATGAAAAATCATAGAATGCAACACATGGGAGAGAAGAAGTATAAATGCAATTTCTGCGAGGAAAAATTTGGCTTTTTAGTTTCCCTGAAAGCTCATTTAATCAAGCACACTGGTAATGTACCCCCCTTTAAGTGTGATATATGTAATAAGAGTTTCACAATGTCACATCACTTAAAACGTCATAAAGAAACCCATATAGGTGCACCATTTATTTGTCAAAAATGCAATCAAGAGTTCCTACAGTTAAGAGAGATGCAAAAACACTCATCCGAATGTAGTCCTACTGTTATTATTAATGTGGATTGTAGGTAGGATATTTTTTTTTCCAGTTGAATTAGCCTGTAAGGATAAAGTGGAAATAAAAAATTTCATTTCTATCAAAAAATGATAAATATAGTGGTGCTGGTAACAGTGTTTTATCATAGCATGTTACCACTCTAAATAATAACATTTGAAGTTCGATAGTAAATCTTTTCATAAAATGAATGATTATAGCTACATATACTCTGTATATACGGAGTAAATATACAAATAAATATATACATACATCTAAGATATATAAAGTGTTATAAGAAAAAGAAAGTACAGAACTTGCAACTCAGAAATTATTGAATTGTAGTAATGGTATACTTTATCGTGTTATATTTTATTTACTGATTGTAATGATAAATAGGTCTGTGGAAAGAGCAGAATACGTTTTTGTGATAAAAAATAAGAATGAAAAGTGTGGTACAAAGCCAAAGAATTACAAGAAAAAAAGTGTAAAATCAAATTACATATTGAAGCTCTGGTAAACTAAGTTTAAGAAAATGCTAAAATTGTTTAGAAATCTGTTATCATTAATTTTATACTTTTTATAATAATGCATTTGATATTGCATCTCACATATATCCTGTTTCATATTTAACACAAATAAAATTATGGATGTTATTTGAAAATTTGAAATAATAAGTTGCATAAACACTTATATCATTTCTTATTCAGAAATCAATATTCTTACCATAGAGATGTACAGGGTGTTCCGTGGAATGTTACAATAAGTAAGCGACTCTTATTTTTTAATGCATGCATGGAATGGGATAAGTAATACTACATTTTTTATACCAAAATCCGCATTTTTATTCACATATAAATTGATTCTGAAAACAAAATATTTGAATAAGATATTAAGTAATTTTTCAAAAAGTTTCAAAGATGGGGATTCCTAATGGTAAATATTTTCAAAGTGAGCACCGTTCGAATTTGCACAATAGTCATTTCTTTTGCGGAAATTGTAAAAAAACACGCTCTAACATGATCGTTGTAATACCATTGGCCACTTTTTTTATTGCTGTGATTAGTTCCTCCTTTGATTTGGGGCTTCCGGCATAGTAGTCCTTGATGTAACCCGACAAGAAAATATCGCACGGGTTTAAATCTGGCGCATAGGGAGGCTAATTCATTCCCCCGTGAGCAAATTTGGAATACCCCAAACTAATCACATGATTTCCATACACTCTATGAATTGCTTCGAATACTTCCTTTGTGCGGTGTGGTGTTGCACCGTCCTGCGTGAAATGGAAATTTTTCACTAGGCCCTTTTTCTTTGCGTGAGGAAAGAATTTTTTTTTCTTCAACATTTGCTTGTACCATTCTCCCGTGTCAGTAGAATCCAAGAAGAGATCACGTTAGGATTTTCTTTTCCCCAGAAACGATAATTCTGTTTATTCACACATCCGTTAAACCAGAAATGTACCTCGTCTAAGAAAATAATTGGATCCTCATGAATTGTCATATCCAGAATTTTTCAACCATAAAGAATATACTTAAAAGATAATACGCATTGCCCAGTATTTGTTTTTACAAAACTTGGTTTCACTACAAATATCATTCAATTATCTCCAATGGCACCATCGATCGTTGTGTACGTAATCGACATCCTGAACTTCAAATTAAAGAAAAACGTGTCACGATTAATTTATAGAACATTGTTAATTCTGAAAGGACCTTCGATGATATACGAACCTTTCTTGATCTTGTTCTTCCTTTTTTTTTATCTTAAATACAAGCAACAAGCTTAAGAAAAGCAGAGACACTTACGCAGCTATAGCTAGAGACTGAATGAAAGTGGAATAAGTTTCTACATCTTTTTATACTTCCCAGAAAACATTTTTTTTAGTTAAATGAAATTTTTATACCAAATAGTGAATGAAAGTGAAATTTCGAGTAAAAACGTACTGACTTGTATTAGCCGTAAATCTAATAATTAAGGAGTAACTTCACTTTGTTTCTTGAAAAATTTCATCTCGTAATATCAAAATAGGGATTCAACCTTATAACAGATTTCCATAGAATTTGTTCATATTAACACAGTAGTGATGGAATCTAGTAACTAATGAAGCAACTGCAATTTGAATCATATCTGCATAAAGTGTAATGCACGCTTCAGGAATACGATGTATCATATTCTCAGGTGTTGTCGATGGTTCACGATACACTGTATCTTTTAATTTCCCCCACAGAAAGTAGTCTGAAGGAGTAAGTTCCGGCGAGCGTGGGGGCCACGGAAATTGTCCACGACGATCAATCCATATGTGATATTACGCGAAGACAATTTTCAAGAAACAAAGTGAAATTATTCGTTTGATATTAGTTAGGTTTACGGCTGATACAGATCAGTACTTTTTTATTCCAAATTTCATGTTCTTTCACAATTTGGTATAAAAAACGTAACATTCCATTCACAAGATCAACGTTGAACTTGAAATCTCTGAAACGCCTTCAAGAATAAACTAAAAATTGTGCATTACATAACGCATCCTTTAAAACCTTATAAATTTTATACATAAAATTTTTCCATACGATGCATACTTTACAAGTTATACTGGTGTCCAAGATGCGTGGACCACCCTGTATATTGTAGATCATATCAGTTGTGTTTCTTTAAACATTAATTATTTACCTTTTTACATATAAGTGGCATTTCAGATATTAACACCATTGTCACATAAAGTAGCAGTTTATTTCGTTGTACGCAATTTCAAATTAAATTAATTTACTAAAATGAAATCAACCAAGATTAATTACAGTTCTATAGCTTATTGTATGTACAATTCATTCCCAAATTTTCAAAGACATTCGACATTTTAGTTGAGAACTGCCGTTCATATTACAGGCTAATGGGTATATGAAAAGAAAGACAATGCTGTAGAATACATAATACCTTGATAAATTTGAGCATTTTCTGCAATTAAAATAACCAATTAAGTTACAGGGTTGATACATTCGTAAATTAAATTTTCGTGCGCGGTTTATTTGAAATTGATATTGAAAATAATTATATCGCTTAAAGTAGTTAATGAGATTCAAAACCATTAATTTAATGAATGAAGTTTTAAAGGAAATTTGATTTAAAAAAGCGATTCTTTAGTCGATGTTGCTGGAATACTATTTCTGAATTTGATAAGTGCCAGAACATGTGTCAATAAATATTGATAAAGAGTGAATGAATTTTTATATCATATATATTGTCAAACTCATTACAATACTAAATTGGATCTGCGCAATTTATCCTCTTTTATTAAAGTTCCTTAAATAAGTAAATGAATCTTTGATAAAAAGTGATTTTTTCCATTTCAAAACTCAAATGATTTAAAAATGCATTTAAAGTCATATAATTAATACCATTGAAATAAGAATACAGATTTTTAGAATTTTTACATTGGATTTGTGAAAGAATTTTTTGCATTTCAAACAAATTTCTTTCATTCACAAATAACATAACTATTTTCGAATACATAGTATGATAAAGCGTTAATACCATAAGAGTTGTTAGACCTCAATGCTACTTTGAATACCTTTCGTGATGACCATTACAACAAATAATACCATTAATAATTGAAAACTGCAAAAGCCACAGCATAAATTTCCATAATGTAGAAGATATAAACGAAAGTAATTGTGCGCAAATACAAGTAGCAAATTCAGGGCATAAATTCAACATGCTCACAAATTTTCAAACATCGAATCCAGTTATACTAACACATTGTTAAAATACAAAAATGCTTAACACGTATTGTACAAATGTAAAGAAATGACACCTTCAAATAAATGATTTCCGTGACTGTAGCAATGACCACGTTAAGTTCCTTCCAACAAAAGATACTTGCAAAATGAATTTTAATTGCGTTCGCTGATCGAAACTCGAGTATATAGACAACATAACGTTCACAAGGTGACTAGCACATCAAGTATTTCGTTTCATTAAAAAAGTACTAAAGTTATGCAATCTATTCTATGATATTGGCTAAGATGTCATACTTAAAAGCTATCTGAAGTCTATTAAAAGATTACTGGACTCTATTCCACACTCAAATGGCGAATCCGTGGATGAGCACGAGATACTTCCATTTTCAATATGCATCCATCTAATCATTAATTAAATCCTAATAATTTCAGATATCGCAAATTTTTTAAATGTCATTGAAATTTCATTAACCGCATCTAGGGCGTTCGAATAGATTGCTGTGTGTATTTCACAGAATTATAGTACTTCATGATCATCACTAAGATTGCCGATTTTTCATCAACATATCTATTCAACAATAAATACCTCTGTACCGTTAATTAATACGTACGGTTAAGTAAACGCTAAACCTGCCGCACAAAAGTATTGAAACGACGAAAACACTAATTGTGTCTCAAGAGGAAGAACATGGGTAAACTGTATGCAAAAAAAATCATATATCTACATTTGAACATCTTTAGAAGAATGCATCGTGCGTAAATTATACAGGATTAATAAGCGATTATAACTTGAACGTTCTTTTTGGTAAAAGAAAAACGCAATTACATCGCATCAGTACTTCTGTGCTCTCAGGTGTACATACAATCATTTCAGAGATATTATGCAACATCGATTAAATCTCTGATTCCAATGATCGTTCAATTAAAAAAACCTACCTAATATAATCTACGATAAATAACATAAAGATTTTTGTTCCCTTTCCCAAAAAAACTGTCTGGCCAATAAAAATGCTACGTTCCATTTTAGTGTACAACAGAGAAAATTCCGTAAGGGATTGAGTCTTTAATTTTCTACTGTATCAAAAAAGTTGCATTGAGTCCATTATAACCGTATAAAACTACGAATGGACTTTTGAAGTATAATTTGAATTTGTGCAACTAATGCCGGTAATAATGTCTCGAACCTGATTAAATATCGATACCAAATTTTGACGTCAATTACCAGAAAGGGTTTATCGGCTTCTCTATTTTGTAAGACGCAACTTGTTCACATTAAATCTATTTCTTTTTCGGAATGCAGTGTTAATACTTTGATATTCAAGATTGCGTCTTGATTCACATTACGTCGCAATGCATTATTTCTTAAAAACTTGTTTAACTGGTTATCGTTTCTCACAATAATTGAAAGTACATAAATTGCAAGTTGTCATAATGTAAATTAAGACCTGCTGTGTTTCGACTGCAGTATATCTACTAATGATACAAATTCCAATAGAACTTGCTTTAATTATAAACTTAAAATCGAGAAAATTCAATTTGGACGTTTACAATCGTTTTACATACAAAAAAAAGTATTTGTTAATGGAAAAAACTTCAAGAAAAATAAATTTGTCAATAGATACATGATTTTCTTATTTCAGTTGAAACACAGCTGTAATCTTGTTACGGCAAAATACCCTCAGAGCTGCATTCAACTGTTTACTTTCTCACAAATATCACACGGAGGTCTGTTCCACGTTCCAGCTAACTGAACAGCTGGATAATTATGTTAAGGCGTAAAGTCATTAAAAATGAATAAAAATTCTATTTAACGTTATTCAAAGCTTATTTGGATTTTCAATTTTCAGGATCCTAGATACGCAGTTAACAATCTATAATTGTTCTATTAGTATAAAAAATGTCTGAGTAATACTAGATTAATAAATGTAATATTTCTCGCGATGTATGATCAATAAAGAAACATTACAATCCAAACATTTGGACCCTGAAAACATAAGGAAATTAAAAGAACAACTGCTTATTCATTTTATTGGATTTGTAGCCTTAGCGTGATTGAAATTAGTGCCTATTTGTAACCTAAAGACTCTATAGACCCGTGTTCGCTTCGCCGTTCGCAGCTATTTTATTTTTTCTTTGTGGCTGGTTGTACATCGTTTGCAGTGGTACATGCAGAAGTTCCACAATTTGGATAAAATTAGGCTCTGAAACATACACGTTGATGAATGTAGATAACATTTCTCAGTTAAAATTTTTCAACTGTGTCGTGCTGTGTTTCACTCATCGGCGATTAAAAGTTATAGAAAATATTATGCCTGAACGTAAAATAATTTTTTAAATGTGTACAAGAGCTTACCATTTTCCGGAGTAATGTATCCGTGTCTAATCAAAAAATCCAGAACGACGGGAATGGAAGTCGTCTTAAAGTGGGAAGATAGTACCCTCTCTAAACATTCACTTACTGGAAGCAATTCAAAAGTTTCCACCTCTCCATCACTATTACTTGGTACAAACTCCGGTGGCAGTTCAAGATCGTAGACGAATTCGGTATTCGGGAAGAGTCCTCTTTCGCTTTCAAAAAAGAGAGATACGCATCCTACACTCTTGAGCTTCCCAATGAGATTGCCTGGGATACTTGCTTCTTCTCCAGCTTCTTTAACGGCCGTTTCATGAATCCCAAAGCCTACGCTCAATCCACCACTCACCATATTATCCCAGTAACCAGGCCATGTTTGTTTATTGGGACTGCGTTTTTGTAGCCAGATTGACAATCCCTTTATGGGATCCATTACGTATCCATTAATGTCTACTCCGTATTTCCGGATTCCAAATAAACCTGGTTATAATGAATGGTCAAGAAATACTTAAAAGAAGCAACTTCTAGATCGATCATTTCATCAGATTATCACTTACAAGTTGCAGAACGATCCATTTTGAGTAGAGGCGCCGTATTGAATCGTGTGCGGACTTCATGACATTCTTCCCGCCAGCCTCGCAACGTGATGAATTTCCCACCTGCTCGCCACTCTCTAAGGACTTCATCAACGCGCGCACTTCTTTCTGCATAATCTCTAAATGCTGGGTTCAGCTGCACGTATTTTGGTTGTACTTGAAAAACCTACAATATATAATGAGTATATGATGATATTTACTTTTTATTAATTTCAGAAATTCGGGACTATTTTGTACGTCACTAGTTGCATTACAAAAAATCGATTAAAAAACTTACCTCTGGATAGTTCAAGATTTCTTTCATCACGTCTGGTCGAACAAGACCGACTTGTTGTCCATCGACGACAAAAGCTTTGCATTCACCTGCATGGAACCCTGAAAATCCCGTAAGACGCCACGAAAATTAGCATTATTTCTTTACTCTAACTATAGGTTTATTTATAGTGTTTTCTGTAAAGAAAGTAGTAGACTATGATACTGCAGTTGTTACAAAAGTACAGTGTGACAATTACTCATAGTCGGGAGATTAGGAATGTTGTTTCAAAGGAAAGTTCAATGACAGATAACAAGATATTTGTTACAATATTCAAACGTCAGAGATCCTGTTCGTTAAGCTGTGGAAATTTAATATGATATAGTTAATGTTATGTAGCAATGATTGAAGATAATCATGAAAGTATATGTAATATGGGGAAACTATGTCTTTGTATACATGACAAGACTTATCTAATCAGTTTCTCATGAATTAAATATTGATAAAAGGAGGATGAATACAATTGTGACATGAAATTCTAACGTGAAAAATATTTTCTTAATGCAATTCAAATATAAATTGGTGAATTTTATAAAATACAGTATATTGCAATTTCCGGGAATGTAGCAGTTGAAGCTAAAATGTACAAGTACGACAAGTCTTATTTTTGGATCAGGGTCAATTGCTCAAGGCATTTAGTGCCATGTGGATGTGGCATACGTTAAATACTATTTTTACATCATTGGCCATCCTTGATTAATATTACATATGTTTAATATTTCTTAATAGCCCATGATCTCTGACATATGCATTCATAAAGAAAATAATTTTATTTTTAATACCATTAAAGACTACGATAATAATACAATTTACAACATAATTACAAATTATGATGATTAGTTGTTCAAGATAATCTCCTATGCACCTATAAATCAAGAAATGCAATACATAAAGAATTCAATATAATTACGATTTTCAAAATTGAACTAAAAATCCAATAATCTATGAACTTTATAATTTTTTTTCGTAGATGAAAACATTATTATTTGAGGATATTCGGCCTATATGTCATATCCATGACAAAGAGTTAATATTTTTGCACATTGTATGTGCATTTGTTCTGAACACATCTGCAAAATTCAAATCTATTGTCTGTTTAGTTTAGAAGTTATGCATCCGTAAACTCTCATCGATTTAGCATGTGTTCTGATGGAGACATGACACGTGAAACTATATAAATTCATTGACAGGTAATAAATAATCATAAGAAACTTTTAGAACTTTTTAGGTGTGTTTAACAAAGACAGAAAATACAAAACATAGAAAAGATCTGATTATCATATTCTTCTAATTAATTTTTCTAAAACACATGCAAGTAAATCTATGAAAATCGTGCAACAGATTTTATTAGGCATAATAAAATTATCAACGAAAACGACGAGCGCTTTATCGAAAAGAAAGATATCGCTCTTATACGGCTTAACGATCATCAATAACACTACATAAACATTGTACTGTATTGTGTTCAATAAAATGTAATAAAGCTAAAGATACATTCTTAAAATAAAGAAGTGCTGCATGCCAGTACAAGTGACGAGAACAGTATTCATAACGTCAGTGCAAAAGATGCAATTGGTGTTCATAATATTGCTATAAATTTATAGCAACACCTTAAAAGGCGCTAGCGATAATTATGCATATTGACAGGCAGGCGAAACGAAGCAAAACAAATATAGAGAAAGCTAAGAAATAATTGCTGACTGCCAGAACAGAAACATCAATGGCAAGGGATACATTAAAAAAGATGTTTAAAAAGCCTTATGTTACTGATAATTTTTCTACTAAGTATATTGGAGAAAGACGACTGAGAGAAACACAACACTCGAAATCAATATCTTAGCAGACAGTATGGAAATAGCATTATTTCGAAGAAAAAACTTATGCACAATGCGAGAAAGACATTGCAAAAGCATATTCCTGGCCTAATGCCGCTAATCTCCTTACCTGACAGATAAAAGCAGTTAAACTCTTTGGCGAGCTTCAATAAACGTGACATCGGTTCTGCATCCGTGGACGCCATGATGTTTCGTTGCCGTCAGCCAACTACACAAAAATTTCTGGACTAAGCCACGGTTTTCATATGGTAGGTAAACTCACGAAGAGATCTGCGCATTCACGGTATTGCTAAGAGAACGTCATTTTCTGAAATATCCTATATTAGTAGAGTACCTTTCCTTTATACACCTTGGTAAACACTTTCCGCACCATTCAAGTATTTTTTATTCTCGAAAATAAACAAACTCCTTGCAAGGAAATTGGTTGCGTGAAATGACAATGAAATGTTTTGTGTAGCTTATCAGGGAGGCTTTGAACGTTAAAGCCTATCATCTGTTTCGGTACGCCTAATAAAATTTAAAAGAGTCATTTATTATATTTTTATGGAAAATTCCCATTGGGATATAATATTATGAAATATAATTAGAAGTTTGTAATAAAATAGTTTAGAATTTTGTTCAGCCTTAATGTTGGTGCAGTACTTCTTTTCCTATGTCAATAAATGCTACATTTTCGTGCATATTTTTATATGAAAATTGTTAAATTTTTTACTGTTATGTTTTAAAAGCAGATTTTATTATATCGTAATAGGTCCAATTTTTAAACGCGAATATCAAACTTATTTTATTCTATAAAAAAAGTACCCGAAGTAATTTTTTTTTGAATTTTACATAAAATATGTATGCTATTGTATGGCGCCACTTGCGCGTGTTATATTTCGCAAGGTTCTACACAACAGTAGACTGCGACAGACGCGCGTCTACTAATGGCCATTATCGACTGCGATTGTCGATTTAGTAAAGAATTTCAACTGATTATTTTAATTTTTAAAAAAGAGTGATTGTGTAATTTAACAATGTCGTCAAGTGAAAGCGAATCTGATTATAATTCTTCCGATGAAGAAGTAAAGTTGTAGCATTTCTTAAAAGTAAAGAGAACATTTACGCTAAGTACCTAACCTTAATCGTTCACGTGTTTTTCAGTTACAAGAGGCGTTTGCTAAAGGAAAATTAAAGCCTGGTTTGAATGCAGTTGAACCAAAGAAAAGACAGCTCAAAAATAATGTTGTAAGTAGTGGAGAATGTTAATTTATCTCTAATTTCATTGATAATTGTATTAATATGTATGTGTACGTATTTGTTATGATATACTTTTAGTTTTATCAAAGTATTAAATAAATTTACAGTGCACAGTACATTGAACTTTTAGATATACAGTTTATTTCTTTATTTACAGGGTGCGATGAAGCAAAAATTAAATGAAATAAAACTTTCTTTACCATGGGTAGAAAGGCTTGACATGATCAATGTTCCTGCACCTCTGGCACCGGAGTTAGCACTGCAGATGCAAGAACAGGAAGTTAAACGAGCAAAGCAATTAAAAGGAAATAAAAAATTACCTCAGTATACTCCTGAGGAGGATCCTATCCTCAATGATTTCCGGCGTGAAACAATGTTTCATCGACAAGCACAAGGTGCAGTTATGGAAGGAATTGCTAGGTTGAAAAAACTGGGGTTGCCAACTACCAGACCAGATGATTATTTTGCTCAAATGGCTAAATCAGACGAACATATGCAAAAGGTCAGGGAAAAGCTTATGAAGAAGCAAGTTATAGCCCAACGTTCTGAAAGAGTAAGGCAACTAAGACAACAGCGGAAAGTGGGGAAACAAATGCAGATTGAAGCAAATCTCAAAAAGCACGCAGAAAAAAGAAAAATGCTTGAGGAAGTAAAGAAATATCGAAAAGGCATTAGACGTGATCTTGATTTTTTGGATGACAAAAAGAAACCTGTATCAAATAAAGCAGCTCCGCAACGGGTAGACAAGAAAGCTCAATCCAAACTAAAGATGAAAAACTCCAAATATGGTTTTGGAGGCAAAAAACGTGGTAGTAAACAGAATACACGATCCAGTTCGGCTGATGTGTCGGAGTACAAGAGGCCAGGAAAACCAGGTAAACCCAGCAAATCAGGAAGATTGGGCAAAGGAAAGGTAAAGCAGAGACCTGGTAAGAATAGGCGTGTTCAAATGAAATCTAAAAGAAAGTGACTCACGTGATATGATTAACGAACTAGTATAGTGAGTACATACGTAAGTGCGCGTGCTGAATGATTATGTGTAAGATATCCGCAGAATAATCTGCATAAAATGTTCTTTGCAATAAAAGTAAAATTGTTTATACTTTATCAAATTATCTTTTTTCAACATATACAAATCCTATTATTTTATATAGTCTCCTGCGTATCCCTTTATCCATTGATTTATCAATACATTACTTTTATTTAGAGCTCCAGTAAAAAAGATTTAGTACCTGCACTACAACGAGGCAGATTCCCGATTAATGTAACATTTAAGAGGTCATATTGCATACGATTAATTCAAATGTAATCATTCGTACGGAATTATAACGGGTCAGTAACGATATGAATATTAACTGTTGCATATGCTACATGAAGTCGGGTTTGTGGATGATGCATTAATTGGACGCGTTCCTCACCGATGCTAATTCACCCTCATACGCAATCGAAATCGCTATATAACTGTGAAAACTTTAAACCATTACCAATTTTCTCTACTGCCATTGTCTTTCTGACAATCCTTTCTGTATCCACAAAGGAAATAATGTTTCATCTCAATTCGTAACCGGCCATTAGGAATCCTTTGAGTTGCCGCAGGACGACATTGACTCTCGACAATGTTTTATCATTTGTCAAGATCTTCAAATGAATTTATTCATTTTCGTGTGTCCTGTAAAGACTCACCCTAGCTTAATTTAATTTCCCTAATGCAAAACGAGCATCAGATTCGTGATCGGCGCGCGAAAATGAGTAGGACACGGTAAGCGATAAGTCAAAAGTATGGTTTAAACCGTTTTTCGCGTTTTTCTCCTTTTGCAGATAGAACGAGGTGGGCCTTACTTTGGAATCATTCGTATTTCATAACCTATCCATGTGTTTGGCTGGTATAAAGACGTTTCTCGCTGTTGTCTACTGTGCATGTTTAAACATGCTTCACTCTAGATATTAATATTAGACTTCTATGATAATTAATCTGTCCCGCATCTTCTCCATTGCATCTCTGCACATATTTGAAGTCTTTTGGTACGAAATAACGATTGAAATATACGTAATGCGGTCCTCCCCTCGTATATGTTATATGCGCGGTGAAGCATATTGGTAGAATATGGGATAACGCGCGTGGATAGGGTGAGTGTATAGTTGTTGTTTGGCGAACGGAAGTACTCGTCGACCAGGTCGGGGATGATATTGGCTGGGTGAGGATAGAGGGTGGTCGCTTCATTTTTGCAATGGCCCCAGGATATTGTATTTAAATCCAGAAGTACTCTGCCCAACAGTCCCCTATGCGAAACCGAATGCCCTGGGAAACATGCCGTACGGTAACATCTGTTCCCAGGGCGACATGTTTTCCTCTACTTCGACCATTCCTCGCAATTATGCAGATATCATAGAGAATATTTTCTTACTACATTTTTACTCATAGTCGCTTCGTATACGCAGGTGAGTTTATGATATTGGAAATCTCCAATGAAAAAAAAAACTTTTTTGATCTTTCAAGTATACACATATGTATATTTTGTACATTCCGCATTGATTATTGAGAATATTTTGTTCTTCTTCGACAATGCGGAAAAATGCACAGTGATTTTCATGAACTGCCTTAAATTATAAAAATTTCCAATCGCATCGTCCAGTTATTCTTTGTTTATACAAAGTATGGCAGTGGCATAACCTGCTATGCATTGATTATGATTATTCCGAACTATGTATACGTGCATTGCTCGCCTAAGTCTATGATTCAGAATTATTCAGAAACAAACTTCCAATGTTTTTCCTATTCCTGCACATCATATGTATACGTTTCTTAATATTTCAGTAACAACGGCATATGCGCGTATTCAAGTTTTGCGATGAATTATTTTTATCTCAATTTCGTTAGATTTTATGTATCGTTGAACTAGGTGCATAGGAATATTTTTTCCAAATACCTCTACATCCTGGACGGCATGCTTTACCTATGCATACAATGGGAATGGAATTTAGTGTGCAATATGGTGTTTAATACATTTTTATATAAAACGAAAGCGACCCTTAGAAAATTTTTTGTTAAATGTTTCCTGGAAACCGATAGGTATGCGTGTAGTTAAATGCAGCAATCCGCAGCTCTAGCCTCGTTATTGGTTGAAAGGTGTCATTTGCGTGAATTTGCCGACGCTTTTATGCATTTTGAAATATAATGAGGTATACTGCTTATGAATATCCCAGAAACACAAAATCTGCATCAACAATTTTACATCAATATCAATTATCAGTTGATAAACGATTTTATTTCCTATATCTAACAAAATGCGTAAGCGCTCGAGGCCAGTGCATTATCAATTAATTTCGTATGTCGCATCCGCATAGGAAACGTCATTACCGTGCTATCTCTATCCTTGTTTTTTTACCTCTTCCGTTTTATCCATTATCCCTCCGACGTTCATATTGCCCGATTGGCTCGAGGGTAAATTCTCTCACTACTTTGGACCAATGCAGGAAACGTACCCCCCGAGGATCATGCGCATTAATACAATTCTCGTGTAAGATAGCTGAAGCTTTTCGCACACTCGCAAATATTGGTAATTGTCGAAACCTATTGGTCACGTATCTGAACAGCATAGTTCACTATACGGAGTATGAAGAATACAAGAAAAAAAAGATTGCAGTAATAAAAAGGAAGAAAAAAAAAAATGGAAAAGAATTCAATTTATTTATCACTAAAGTGCAGTAAAGGAATTTTTATTTATTTTCTTTCGTACAGCGAGAACGTGCGTCAATCTTCAGGACTTAATATTTCGACCGTTTACAAATGAACGGCAAATAGAGCGGAAACGAGCATTAGGGTTAGTGGTGCCGTTAGATGGTCCTGGGGATGGTTCTCAAGCCCGGTAGATAACAGGACTGGGAATAATAACGCGTTTACTTAGTATTTTTGAGGACGTGAACAAATGTACCGTCGGATAAACAACATAACTCAACGCGACAAAGGGTAACTACCGAAATACGAGAACGAACCGACCCAGGCAGGATTAACATATGAAAAGCGCGAGAAAAACGACTCGAGGGTGAGTCTCGTGATGAGAAGCATTCTTCACCCTCTTTTCAAAGCAACTCGCCCACTCGGGCCTGTGCGACGTCTTGTCTTCCCGTTTTGAATTCCTTTCGCGGAAACCCGTGAAAGCGCGACACCATCAGACTCCTCTATTCTTCCTTAGGGCCTCCTTTTGCACTTAACAGTTTTCACGCGATGTCTCTGACTCATCGCCAGACCTGATCCAAGCAGCCTGTACGTTCGTTGAACCTAGGAAATTTGCTTTTTTTCGTTAGAAAATTTTACGAGCTTTGCCACGAGCTTATTTACCTGAAATTGGTTTCGTGAATTTTCAGAGACTCTGACTGAGATCTTTAACGACACGCTCGTACCGGGTATGAGCTCTTTCGTTAGGATGCCGAATCGCGCCTTACTCTTCACTTTAACGCAAATGACCTTTCTGGGAAGTATAAACCTAACACTGAACCAGCAACAGGCAATAATATAGCTTCCTTACCTGGCATAGTTAAACGGCCATACCTCTTTCAGTACGGCATGTTCCATAAAGCTCGTAGTAAATCGACGGCGGTTCGCGCTCTCGTGTTGCGCGTACGAGGAATGGGGAAGCTATTATTGAAATGCAGTAAATGGCCACGAGTTTCAATTGCTCCCGGGTACTTCCTTCCAAGTAAAAAGAAGCGACCGTCGGGAGAATTATGAGAGGTAGGAATAACAGTCCGGGGTCTAGGGGAATGTGGCGGAATGGGAATCGAAATTGAGTAAAGTGAACAGAGGGTCGAATTCGAGCATCCGAATCCTCTTTTCGAGATGGACGAGTCATACACCTCTGGGTACGTAGGGTAGATCAGGCTATAGTCGGTCATCTAAGGGAAAGTATTAATACCTGAGAGTGTTTTCCAGAAAAAGAGTATATTTCATGCGACGAACTTTTCGCGCACATAGAGAATATAGTTATATATTCCAATAATGTTTATTAAATATGCATTACGTAACGTTAATTACGTGTGAACTGTTATGTAAATAAATTACGGCGATTACTTTCATCGAAAATAGTCAAATGTTTAAGACGCATGCAATTTTTGGCCGAGAAAAAGTATAACCAGCAATCGACACCATTTTTGTCATCATTGACAGCAGTAAAAGAATTTCAACAGATTTAATATTATACTTTTAGATATGCCGTAAACTATCTGATCGGAACTACCGATTGATTTCTTCTACCTTTGAACGATAAGGGGTGATACGAATATTCATGTGGCTCAAAAGTTCCCAAAGTTCACTAGAGTGCATCGAGGTCATGTACGTTAAAACTGTATTCGTCATCGTTGTCAGTAGATTTCGACCAAGATTGAATGTTATTTAACGTTAGTAGACTGTATTGAAAAAAAAATACTATAGCGTCACGTATACAGGTGTGAAATAATTCGATTAATCCAATTTATCTTAATTATCGAACACGTCATGCATTTTTGCCTGACTGACGTTATCCTCGATTCTAAATTATTGTGATGTTGGCATGGATTATAATTTTACCTGTAACTCGAAAATCTCGATCAATTATAATTAACGGGCATAAACCGTCATAGCTATGTGTAACGGTAGGTGACAGATTTTCTTCTTAATTGAAATTTTATCTCTCTTCCTCATGAGTCCCTTCTTCATTCCTTTACTGTAGGAAAGTTGTAACGCGCCGTCTTGCTCAGCTACTTTTGTTCAGCACGCAATTCGAACCGTAACTTTTCATCCTATAACGTCGACGAGCGGCTCTTTTCATCGCTGTGAGCTTCCTATTTAATAAGCAAAGTGAATATTCACTTTCCGTCTGACTTCTGGCTAAAAAAAAAGTGGGACGAAGAACATAAAAAGAGGAAGCAAATTGAAAGAATTTGATCAACCGAGAGGCGAATAGTCACGGAGACAAATGCGATATTCTTGTCTCATCTTCTGTCATACGTGGAGGAATTTCAAT
This sequence comes from Calameuta pygmaea, assembly GCA_031762395.1. Classification (NCBI taxonomy): domain Eukaryota; kingdom Metazoa; phylum Arthropoda; class Insecta; order Hymenoptera; family Cephidae; genus Calameuta; species Calameuta pygmaea. The sequence goes on along the minus strand of JASANN010000200.1, from coordinate 1,202,171 downwards.
GAGGCAGATGATATTCGACGATTGGTGAATGTCACTGACAATATGTGACTCGTGTGTTATCCGCATGCCAATGATATGACAACGTATAGATACATACGTGAATTCGATAACACTCTGGGCCTTTTACTTTGCAAAATTGAACGGGAATTATTATTAGCATTTTTAGAAATTGATCACATTACCAGAAGGTACTCCACTTAAAAAGAAATCACATTTCATTAAATATTTTTTACCGGAGAGACGTGTGTTTTTCGCGACGTCAAATTCGTTTGTGATTTATATATATATATATTTTTTTCTTCATTTATACATCCTATACAACCTTTCGCGAAAATGTAATACTCTGAGCTCCTTAATGAACTCGAGAAGTCCGAGGAAATTCATTAAGACTACATTTTGTCGTTTTCTACCCAATTAGTAACACGATATTGGTCTGCGTCACTTTCGTTATGAGAAAATGGGAAAGGTTACTCTGTCAAAGAATGCGCAATAAAAGAAGGTAAATATCAATACGAATATCTTGAACGAGGAAGTGGATGGTACCGCGGTGAGAGAGGGGTAGAGAAAGAACGGAAGAGCAGCGCTTCAATCACAAAGGAAAGACTCTGCTTGATCAGACATTTTTATATTAATAAACTTCTATAAAGAATTACGTATTGTTAATCTTACTTGTTATCATGCTTGATCAATATTTGTGATAAACAGCGATAACATGCGTATATTTTTTTTTTAATTGCCGATCTTAGGGTCCTGACAAACCTTTTTCACGATGGAATATCTTAACTGGTTTATTCCTTTGAACTATTTTCTTTGATTTCTTCTATTTTTTTTTTTTAATATACTAATTATACCTATACTAATCCATTCTTTAAGCCGATAATCCTTATGCATCACGTTACTCATTCTCTGCATAAGATTTAATGTATACGTTTCTTATATACGTATAAAAGCTACACGGCCGTCTCCAATCGGCGATACTTTTGCTCGCGACATCGTACTCCGGGTTTTTCATCTGAAAAAAAGAAAGGTAAAAAAAACATAAATCTCATTGAACGAGTATACTTTCCTTGAATTTCACATTTCAACCTATCACTACGCGTGAACATTCTGACAGTGATATGCTTGCCTAGACAATTGAATAAAAAATGGAGGTGTGTGAAATATTGAACAACGAAAAAATTTGAGTTACCGTTTCAAAGACAGATATAATTTTAATAAATGATTTTTATACGTTCGAGTCATACGTTCCCAACGTATTTCAAAATGTCTTTCTACTTGGCAATTAAGGACGATCGATACGCACTCGGAATGCTTGAATAAAACGAAGATGAAAGTTTTGTATAATCCGTGAAATGCATCCAGACACAATCGTGCTTTATTTATGACGCAATACGATGCAAGTACCTTGACGAGTAAAGTATACATATATGTATATACATATTGTAAACCTCGAAGTGATTACTATCATGGAAGATAGTATATTTTTATCAGGATTACTTCGCCATTTTCCATTTACCTGTATCCGCTTGACATTTCGCTTTTCACACGGACCGAAAGGCTCTCCGCTTCTCCAGGGACCTTCCAAGCATTAGAGTGAAAATGAAAAAAAGGTCTAACGTGTCCTATATGTAGGTAGGTAAGTACAAACATACGACTGGAGAATACGAATTGGGATTATTGAATTCCTTGTTATTGCCGTGTTGTTCCCTTTTGTTTTTTTTTTTATTTTTTATTTCTTTTCTTAATGTCAAGGGATAAAAAAAGGCGCAGAAGAGGGACGACAGAAGGGAGAAGAAAACGCTGAAAGCCCCGGCAGCGAAATCCCACCCGTAAGCCATCGGCACATATTTCGAAGTGACTTTTGATCCTCGCTCGGTGCTGCCTCTTACTGAGAAAAACGCTCCAGGATCGATCCTTATTTTCTATAGAAGTGTTAAACTCGTAAGATTATCCTATTACCAGATTCGTCGTCGGCATCGTATTCTGCAGATTCCGCAAGACTGTGCGAATAATTGCCGAACCGTTGATTCCGCCTTAGCAACTCGATCACCTCCTTTACGTTGCTGACAATCGGTCTCGAGAGGACGGTGTACTGGTTGCTCAAAGAAGCTGCCTTGTACTGCGTCTCCGTGGCGTAGTAAGCCGATTCCAAGGCGCCTTTAACGATCTGCAATCACATAAGAGAGTCTGTCGCCTGCGAATTGCCTGGTCTTACCGAGGTATGAAAAGAACGGGAATAAAGGTACGTTTCGATGGAAGTGGATAACGAGTCGCCATCTTTGATATTTTTGAATGCACTAAATCATTGAATATATCTATTATTGCAGGAGGCTAAGGATTTATCGAGGTCGGGAAAATTATGTGAAAGGACGTTGGAGCGTGAATTTTTAACACGTCTCTTACCTGGAGTATAACCCCATGGTAAGGATATTGCTATTGGTATGTTATATAGGGGAAAACACTTCCCGTATGTCCTATTACTCCGAGACTATAAAATCAACTCACGTTCATTGGCGTGTGATAAGGCTGATATGAAATTGACATATTGCGCAATAACGTGTTCAGAATATGCTTTAATTATCGCCGTGATTATACTGTTCCGAGTAAGATTGAAGAAATTCGGTAGATTGATGATTGGAGTAGAATTAGGATAAACCTCTAAGTATGATTGAAATTGATGGAAAGTCGATGCAAAAGTATACAAAGTATAATGTAAATAATTTAGTGTCTCTTTGTACGTTTAGTATGTCTATTTGTATTTTGAGATTACTTGTAATCATTGGCGTTTTTCAAATTTATAAGCATTTCACTTCTAGTCTTCGCGTTATCAAATTAGTCTTTTTAAGTCCACTGTTATTTGAATTTATATTGCCGAGAAAATGTACAATTTCAAGGAGTTATCAAAACGAAGAAGCCGCACGTGCGCAAATGACATCGAACGCATTTCCTTCTAGATCTCGGCTATCATCCCGGAATTCGTTGGTTAATAATTTTTACAGTTTCGAATTGTCCCGGGAAACGATGGAGATTGCAAACGTAATTTTTTATCTCTTGAGGATCTTCCGACTTCGGTCAGTCGTTGCTTTCGTCGTCTTTCGTTGCGGTCGCCTAGATTAGGAATGATCGCGATTTTTTAGCTCGATTTCTCTTCCAGCGTTCGGAGTTTGAGACGGAAGCCTAACAGCTTAGTCCAGTCCTTTTCACATGACTCATGTTGTTTGTCAAAATCCGTACTCTCGTCTCTCAGTGCTCCCTGCCCGCCCCTGAACCGTGTCACAGACAGGAATCCCCTTTGCGGTCCACTCGTCCTTGCTTCGTAGCAGTTCTTCCCGTATCAGCTAGACCGCGACCCATGCTGTTGCACTAATTTTCAATCGCACGGGAAAATACGCGTTCGGATCTAGTCATACGTAACAAGTGAATAATTAGTCCTCACGCGTAGTGCAAGAAATAATTTCCAGGGTCCAGTCGGCAAATAGACGCGCGAACGGATCCGAGTATCGAAGGATGAATTAGCACTGTGAACTACGCATAAGAAAAATTAGAACGACAAGGATCTTGGGATTTGTCACCTTTTTCTTATATCTTTCTTTTTAACTCGCGATAGACGTTCGTGCAATATTATACAACGTTGTATACTTTTTGATAATGAACTTAATAAGTACGCCCATGGTCCGACGGTGAAAATAGTATATTACAAGAAAATTGCCATCACCTGAAATTTAACGGGGCAACTTTACGACCTTTTCTATGGTTTTTATAAAATTCGAAAATCGTCCTCATTTACTGAGACAGAACCATTGAAACTTGGCGCTTCCAAGTCGAGAACTCCTCTACCTATCCTTTAATACTTCATTGGCAACTCATGGCAAGATTCCCTATAGCAGGATCGAGGTGGTAGACTTTCGTCCGGGAAACTTTGCCCGCCTAATAATTAGCGTGGCCAGCATCGCGCCGTCATCCCGCTTCCCTCTTGGCTCTCTTTTCTTTACTCACTTTGCCTCTTGGATCTTCACTTTCTCTCCCCCTCTCCTCAGGTCGAGCTATCGCGAACAAACGAAATCCTCTTATACGACTATATGCAAGTTTCATGGACACAATGGAGAGGTTCGAATTTTCGACGTCAGTCTTGGGAGGGGGGAGGGGGGGGGGTAACTAACTTTCTACCTTAATTCACTCTGGAGCAGCAGACACTTAAGATCTTCATACTGTCTTCCCTTGGCTGGCATAAGCCTCCCAAAGGTCTCTTAGATTTCATATCGCTTGATTTTCGCTACATCCTCAGAAGACTGTCTGATGCCAAACCTAATAGCAGTAGGTATAGCGGCTCTTTGTAAAACCGCCGAGATTTTCTTACCCTAGATCACATAATAGTAGAGTCGTTATCCCACTCTCGCGAAAGACATTGAAAAAGGTGGAATAATTTGCGCCGTTATACCTCGACGGAATTTCCTAAACGCTCGTAGAGCTCAGGCGTTTCGAGAGAGGCTTGGAAACCGGCCAAGAATGGTTTCAGCAAAGAGAACGAAAAAAAAAGAAAAGAAAACAGAAGAAAAGGTACACGGTGTCTCTTTCTTCGAAGGCTCTTAGCACGGATCGTGCGATCCTTCTTCTGGTTCTCTTTGTCGCATCTCTTCTCGTCCTTCTTTATATCCACATTCTCTCTCGATCCTTCTTTCGATCTCCTGGCGAACCTGGTCGAGTTAGCCAAGGGCCCCCTCCCCCTCCCCCGCGTCTACCTTCCCCATGTTTACTCAGCAATTCCACTCTTGTTCTTTCCCGATCCATTTTGCCCATGACATCCCCTCCACCGGTACCACCTATCCAGTCACCCCATATCCACCCCTTTAGCACCCTTGGAGTATTCCCTATACCTTAGGACGTTCCCTTGCATTTTTCTCTGCCTTCTCTGTGCATCCCAAGGAGGTTGCATGATTTGTGCCCAATGGTCGACTATCCTGCAAGGATGTTTCGACTTCCTTTCGTGGACTCATATCCTGTCGGGGAACGAAGTCGCTCCTGGATGGGTCTTGGGTCAAGGGGTGGGTACAACCTCGTAGGTCTCCAGAGCTCTCGGACCTTCTATCGGAGTTGGTTTCATATCAGCTAACTTTAAAGCCGCCACCAGTTGTAAACTTTACGCTCGCCTTCCTCTAGCACACCAATGAAAATCACCCTTGCATCATCATACCCTGCTACACACTCTAGCCCCATCATCCCTCCTCTCTCTCTCTCTCTCTCTCCCTCTTTCCTTGACGGGGTAGAGGTACTACCGTCGTAAGTACTCTACCACGATCCCATCTCATGTGCTTCGTGCACGTACTCGTTAGAGTCGTCGTCTCACCTTTCAGCCAATGGAAGCTATTAAAAACGAAACGTTACAAGGATCCACAATAGGTACGATTCTGCGACCAGGTGGTTCTTCAGATCGACCAAGATGAAAGTCTACGCGGACTAAGCTTCTTATGCCTGCGGCTCTTGCCTATCGCCTTGGTACACGTCATTTGCAAGTAAATCCTTTTGCGGAAATGTTCCGTTGACGCTGAGTCTTTGCCGTTAATTAACGTTACTTTGCCATTAACTCGCTTTAGTACAGACTCTGATGCTCGCGAGTTTTGGCTCTATTATGTGTATTGTCTTGTAGAAATTATGTTTTCCATTCTCTTTGATTTCATATTATTATTTTTCGTAAGGCAGATATCGTACAGTGGGTGAAAAAATTACGTCTATTCAAGCAGGTTTTTTGTTACGTAGGTATATGAACCAAGGAGGATTGCTCCTGACTTTATATTGTGTATCTACCAAGAGCAGATGGATCGGCTATTATTATTTTAATGAAAGTAGATTTGGTTTATCTCACCATATTGTGCAGATACTTCCATTGACGTTCGTGGTGCGCGGTCCATCCGTAAAGCTGTACGTGAGGAAACTTTCGCCAATCGGGATGAAGGAGTCCCACGTTCCTTCTGAAAAATATATCAAACGTATGACCGTATAGAAGTGGAGAACGATGTAAAGCCTCATGACCATGAAAATGTCATAGTGTTATGGCGTCTAGCTTTAGTTTTACGAAAACATATATATATATCTATACATAGTATCCATTTCTTTTTTTTTTTTCGTTCCATCTTTCTCTTGAATTACTATATCTTGGTACAAAGCCACCATATACTCCGCGTCCATAGAAAAATCTATTGCTAGAGCAATCGACACTTTACTTGTTTTTGTATTCCTGATGCATCCCTTGCACCTGCATTCCGTCACACGTCAGCTTTACGGAGTCCTGAGGATGGACCTTCGCACGTGATAGCTTATCTCGCTGAATTAGTCCTTTGACGAAGGACCAGCACGCATATTGGTGAGACATTTATCAAAAATATTCGTCAACGATTATTCGCACTTCAGATAATACATATTTCAAAGAGGAACATATATATATATATTTTGCGTATATAGTACCAGGTATCCGATCCTGAAGCGCGGATTAAAAAGACGAGAACAAGCACAAGCGTACCGACCGAACAATAAAACAAGAAGACAAAAAGTGGCAGGAAAATATGAAACCAGCCCCGTCCACGTTCGTTCCAGGGAATCGGTGGATTAATCAATTTTCGTAGCAAGTTTGAAATATTGGTGGGAAAACTGTTAACCACTAGCTCACTCGCGATGCGTACCCCTCGCGCTCTACGTTATAGATATTACGTGTAATTGTCACCTCGATCAAAGTTCACGTTAATAATCGCTACAAATGTTAAAGCTCGGGTAATACTCGCGAAGGGCTTTTCAATAATTCATAAACGATTCGAGCGTGTCCCGTGATAGGATTACGCAAAGGGGTTTCGAACCATGCAAAATTTTGGCATTCACTCGATTCTCCGAGCTTGTAACGTGCTGCACCGATATCTCGAAATAACTGAAACTTTCGCACAGTGCTGTCCTTTGAAATGTCGGGTCGCAAATTAAGGGGTGGGTGAGGACTGTCGAACATTGTCTTGTTTATGGAATCAGTAATACGGGAATTCCATATACCGATATCGGTTAAACATTAAGAACAATTCGCTTAAGACCTCCTCCCCCCCCGGCTCCTCCTCTAAATACATAAACCCCTGGTATAAGGGTAATAGAAATCGGTTTACCTTGGCGAATTTGGGGTGTTGGTTACCAAGTATTCACAATAGGAACAAAGTAAATTTACAAGGAATCATCCTACGACCGTCTTAAGTAATTGTCCTGTCTTGACAAATATTTGATCATTCGGTGACTCAACGAGGAATGAGGAGTGATGAGGGAGGAGGGGGAGGAGGGCAGGGGTAGGGTACGAGCGGGTTGATTGTCAAGTATACTACGTTTTCGCAAGCACTAGTAGAATGGCAGTCTCCCTACTATAGATTTGCGTTAATTCGGGGTTTGGCTTGGGCTGATCGAAAGCAGACGCCGATGAAACACCAGGAAATGGGATACCCTTGTCCCGCGAGTAAACCACGTTTCGGCCAGGATCCCGGCTACGTACTCCGGCAATCAATCGCCTCTATTATTTTCACTCGTACTCGCGAAATAGTGACGTGGGCTCGTGGTATTACTTTCTTTTACTTTCTTTTTTTTTCTTCCCGCTCATTCTTGTTAACGCTGGCAATGTGAGCGGGGAAGGTTGTGGGGTGAAAAAAAAAGATATTCGCAACATCCGAACACGGGCGGCGCGCCAAATGTAACGAATCGCTCGTTATCCCGGTGAATTTACGAGGCGGTCGATTTTGGCACTCGATATTCGAATTAGAAAGTATAAAGGAATTATTGAGCCAAGTTTTCGACGCTCGATTGCTGGACAATCTCGGCTCCGATGAGAAAAATGACGAAAACAAGTGGCAGGAGGATCTTAGCGAGCCGCGAAATTTCTTGCATCCCCCTCATGATGGCTTTCTGATGCGGAGATGAGTCTACGTGGAATGCATAAGATAGGGACTTCTCGGGAAATCTGCACGTGACCCTAATACATGTTACGAAGCCCTCGACAGCGAGGGATTCCCACGTGAATCCCAAAGTCTAAACATTCGAATATGACTCGGGGATTTGGTTGCTCGTAGTGCCACTCGCGGTGCATATTCCTATGTGCATTCGGTGTCTACACGTGATATATATGTGTATATATATATATATATATACACACACACACACACTATACTATGTGTATTGTAACGTGACGTTTGGATCGACCTCGCTACGAATTCTCGCATCTATAGCTCCAGACTGTTTCATTGGGTATACGATGATTGGTACTACCTGGTAAATTTGGAAACTCACGTGATGAAGTAACGCGAGAAAATGCGACTTCGGAACCCTTACGGCCAACAATTGCTACGGTGAACCGGTGAAAGGGCGATTACTGAAAATCGGGAATAATTTCGAGTAATTTTGGCGAATCGGCAATTAATTTGTTTCGGATTAGCCAACGAGTGGGTAAGGATAATTATGAAAGGCACAAAAGCCATTGTTTAATTCACTTAGAGGGTCGCGTTTCGAATGTAGGACATTTTTTTTTTTACTTTTGGTCTTTGAAATGCGTCATATCCGTAGGGTCCACTAATTTCGTACACGTCGTACAGACTTGTACTGTGCATAGGTGCATCTGTATATATACATATATAACTTTGTACATATATGTGCATAAAGATGAGCGAAATGCCGATCCTCATATTATCATAAGTTGTCGAATTTGGCACGTGAGTATTTTCATCTGTAGCTTAATATAGGGAGGCTCACTTGACAGGGCCGTAAAGTACACTTGGGACTTCTTACTTAAAGTACGTAAAGTACTAAAAATAAATGTAGCTATTGATTCTTCAGTGTTCGTTCGATGTACGTAACACTGTTTATTTCGCTAATTTTAAATCGTAGGGGTGAAATACTTGATCAAAGCGATTGGCTTGATGGGGATTTTGGAGAAAAATGGGTCCTATGGGAATATCGTGATGTATTACTATCAATGGTACCTTTCTGTGGTCGTGTTTTAGTTTCTCGATTCTTCGTCCGTTTGTTTTCCACCCCCAGAAAGGGGTAATGGCTCCATGACACGCGTCACGCGGAATCAAGGGGTTGCTTCCGGAACGCCCACTGTAAAATTCAGTAGCAGCACCCTTCGCGAATCGTATGACGGCAATGTGCATTCGTAGTATACCTACGCAACAAGCGCATGTTTCTGAGATGAGAAATTCCTGTCGCGTCGGTTTCGATGCAGCCGCTAATTCGCCTAACCTACGTTACTACATTTCATAACTAAATAGGTTATGTGATCTTATATTTAAAATAACACACGAGAGAGCACTTCATTCCCATTATCTTATTAAAATTCAATTAACACGATAAGAGCCATACAGGACGGCACAGTAGTAAGTATAGACATTTTTCTCATACAAACCACCCCTTTATTATTACCACCCCGAAATACGTATGGCTTACGTACCTAAAGTAATTGAAAAGACATTTTATATTAACTAGATCGACACTCGCGCCTCGCGCGGCAACAATCAGAGGCTCTGTAGCGTTCTGAACAAATACAGGATCGTGCATATCTATTCTGAAAGATTACAATTTATCTAACAAGCAATTAATGCGCACCGTGATTTTTCTTTGTTAAATCAATCAAATAAAAAACCAATTACATGGATTTTTTTGGTAAAGGAAAAAAAAAGTCACAGACATCAAAAATGTAAAAGATCTACAGATCAGTGTGACGGGGTGTCAGGTGCAAAGGTACTTTGGAATCTGCTTATGCAGCACTGATCCATAATAGGTACACCCATCTATGACATATAGGGGTTTGCAGAGGGTGGTGTAACGCACATGAGCTGTATAATTGATAGACATACGATCATCCTGCTAGCATGCTCTCCAAACATCTCATCCCTTCTCTGTCCCTCAAGTGCCTACTGCACACCCCCTCCTCCTCCCGCCCCACCCTCTTGTCACCATGCGTCTCACCAGCGTGTCCTCTTACTCTTTCTCTCTCACTGAATCACTCGTTCTCTCTCTCTCTCTCGCTTTACCCCACTTGCTTTGCTCTCGTCCTTCCCTCCAACACCCTTCGAATGCCACGTCTGCGTGTTATGCTGCTTCGGATAGTGATTAAATCGCACCTGAGTCTACCGTGCATTTGCCTCGTTATTCGAACCGTGCGACATACTTTACTCAGAGAGTAATCTACGAGTTTCAAGTCCGCCACGAAGGTCTTACGACAGGCGTCATATAGAAGAGACTGTGCATTAGCGCACGTAACGCGAAGGGCACATTACCCACAAGAGAACGTTGGCCCGTACACGTCAGACTTGAAAATCGAATCGGACGATGATAATGACTCGAGAGGATTTTTCGATCGGTATACATATAAATAACGTCGTAGCGTTATGGATCATGTTACACGATCAATTCAATTTAAACCGTTATATGGTTTATAATGCAAAGCATCGACGTTCAAGTATGAAACTGGATATGGGCTGAGTGTAACATAGACAAATGGTATTTTTCTTTACTCGGTGCAACGAGGTTGACCTGGGTGTAATCTGTCGAAAATCGTTACCCGTCGCAAATGCGTCGACGGGAACAAATTTACGACGTATTACGACGTCGCCATCATATTTGTCATTTTACCAGGCGGTTATTGCTTTCTCGTTGCTCGCCTTACGGTCTTTCCACGTAGTCCGCAATATGCCGAAGAGAATCGTGCTGTGGCTTGGCTACCTACGTCATAGCGGCGCATCCTCATCGCATATGCCCAACCGTCTGTACTATATGCTTCATGCTTATACTCGTTGTGACGTTCACGGGCAACTTTCACGACGTCTCTCGTCGCACTTTCTATTTGTCCCGGAAGGTCTTCAGGGATCCTCTCGCCGATTATTAACACTCGTGAATTATTATACAGTGACAAATACGGGTCGAAACATTCTATCTAGATCGTATCCAGACAGATGTGTCTCGTTTAGGGAAACGGAACACGCTACTGCTATGGGTTCGTTTTTAAACCCTTCTTTTTTTCCCTACCCTCTATCCAGACCTTCCTAGCCGTTTCGGGCGAAACTCTGTCTCTTGGTGGGGTGTTCTATGATCAAAGGGACCGGTGGGTGGAGAATTCTGGACAAGGGGCTTCGTAATAGGATTCTGAAAGGTCGTAAAAACAGCGCGGATATATATTGTATTAGTGAATGTTCTCTTCTTGCACATTGGGCTGGGGTCTTGTAACCCTCCCTTCGTGTACAAGTATGGGGTAGTCCGTGCGAGGAGATTATCAGGTCAAGATGTCGCTGCCGCCTCAACACATATTTTATTCTCGGTGGTAACCTTTTCTTGTTGGATCCTCCCTATACCCTCTTCCGTTTTACCCTCCTACCCTTGCCTCCCATATCCTGTTCTTGTCCTTGCCTTTTTTTTCTTTTTTCTTTTTATTAACGGAAACTTAGCCGGCGCCGAGTGCCGTTGCTTGACTTTTCCTAGCCATGATACTACCTACTTTTTTTTTTCTTTTAAATCTCTCGCATATATGTGTGTGTGTGTGTATATATATATATATATATATATACCCGCTCATGGAAATGTCCTCTTCGCGTATACGATCCTTGCTGTGAATTATTAAATCAAATCTCGGAAGTTAACCGGCTGGATTGCTCGTCACAGTCGTGTAATACTAGGGTCCTTTGCGTTTTCACAAATTATCGTTTCGCCATGGCACGAGCCGTACCCTTATCTTTAAGCAGACAAGTCTGCCGGGCATTATTATGCTTTGAGAATATTAATTATCATATCTTCTCTCTCTTAGTTGGTCTCGACCTTCTTCCAACGTATAACCCGATCGCAGCTATTTACGAATTTCTTACGCGTACTTATCATGGTTGCCGAAACTGTGACGTGGGAACCTTTTTTTTAGCCACTCTTTCTCATTTAGATACTTCAATATGTTACTCGTTGAGATATTCGAGGCCCCATACTAGCACCGTATTCATTAAAGTGCTGATTAACAATTAATGTCAATTTTCTCAAGGATTGTCGTGACGTGACGAATTTTTTCGAAAAACGAATTGCGTAAGTGAATTTTTGTGAAAAAAATTAATTTATTTTTAATGTACCCGTCATTACGTGAAATTTCAAAGATTCGTTTTGACTTGGTGATAATTATTACTTCTTTTCTTTTTATTTATAACTTTTTTTTTGTTGCTCGCTTTAATCCCGTTTCCGTAACCTCTATTAATTTCTTGCACTGTAGCGTCTTTTCTCTGGCATCTTTTGTACGTCGGGTGTGTGCCGTATACCAATATCGGTTTTTCTACTTCCCGAAGACAAGAACCTTAGAAGTTTTACGAGACGGTGGAAAGTAAAGCGATGCTCGTGAGACTGCATCCATTGACGGAAGCTGACCATCCTCTATAAATGAAGGGTCTCTACTCACGGCCACAGACAAAGCTCAAGGATCGATCCAAAAGCTCTCTTCCCGCTACGGTAGTTTACGAGCTACGGTGCACGCATGCGCACCGACTAAAGCGTGCTTATTATAAATGTTTTATAAACGCCAGAACCCTTTCGGATAGAGGAGTATGCGTATACGGCAGTCAGGTAAACGTGTCCTCGCGTTAACAGCCATAAAATAAAAGATTCAAAGCATAAGCGAAATGACCTTGTCGTTGCTTTCGCATTCGAACTTTTCATCGTACCCAATTACCATTTGAGACCGAAAAATCGTATCAACGTTAAAAATTTTCACGTTATGCGGACAATTGATTTACGTACGTAAATACCCATGTCGATGTTTCGATTGATTTTAGCCGATGGGAGGCGGTTGACGGACTCTGACGGACGTCGCACGGGATCTATTAAATGATATCACGTGACAGAGATAGGTAGACGAAATTTTTTATTTCAACAGGAAAAATTAATCTACAACATTTTTTGCCCTTTCAGTCATCACCGGTCTGAAGGGATCTCACCGGAAGATGATTGGCCGGAAATGTTTTCGCTCTCGCTCTTTCAGGTTATTCGCGTAACCCAAGAGTTGGGCATAAATTTGCCAGGGCAAATTTTACTTTGAATAATGTTTTCGCGCGCGGGGAGATTAGTTTGAGATTTTCGTACTCATTTATCATCGTGAAGACTTAAAGCCACGTTTAAAACTTCTTTGGCAATAGTTCGTCGGACACTAAAGAAAACGAGGCCGCCGCGTTGGGATACGAAGTTTCGCGGTTCGAGCATCCGGTGGGGGCGGGGGGGGGGGCCTTGTGTAACGTTCTATAGGTTTTTCTTTCTCGGTCAGAGACGAGACTGAGTGAAGTAGAGAACAGGGGAGAGAGGGAGAGAAAATAAGGGTATACCACCTTCAGATTGGACACCTTAGAGAATTGCATCCCGTGCATTCCATACAGGAGTGGAATCAATGGATATTACAGGCTGGATGCAGCAATTCCTCGAGTGCATTCTTCCTTGGGCCACTGCTGCTGCCGTTTCTTTATTAGCGTGTAAAGAGAAAATCTTGACCAATCTCAGAATCGCGTACAAAGCTCTATATATCCTCTCTCTTTCTCTCTACGCTCACCAGCACGTGCGAGCGCACGTGTGCGTGTGTGTGTTTACCTAAGGGCTACTTCGGAGACAATTACTTCAATAAATAGAATACTCTAAGGACTTGTGGCTGTTTCAGAGTCGGACCTCGCAAAAATACTCGTTTATGGACTGATTCGAGGACTGGTCAAGAAATATACACCCTCAAGCAATCGGCTGATTTCAAAAAACCCTGAATTTGTAATTTTGAGTTATGTCTTCAAAAATATTGCCAGCAAATTCAATCATAAGGTTGGTTCGAGGATCATCTTCGAAATACAGACAAAACGTAATCGTCGGATATAATAATATTCGGTTATAAAATGTTATCTGTTAACGTGACTTCGGGGGAACGTTCCTAAAAGATTCTTTCTCCTGAGGTGAAATCGTTGTTCCCAAATTAGCTAGTGGCCAAAAATAATTTCTTGAAAATGATCATTTCTTTAATTCGCATTTCGTATTTTCGTCAGTCTGCGCTTAGGTGAATCAGTCACGATGAGCTGTGCCTAGCTGTTATGTTTTGAAGAGGCCCAAAGTTACCGTGTTGACCACTTGGGCCCAACTCTGTATATATATATTAAAGTATATATGTATATTATATGTATATAATATATTGAAATCGGCTCCGATTAGTCCAACGCCAAATTTATATATATATATATATATATATATATATATATATACAGTGTTAGCTGCTATCAAAGCACTTCCACTGACATACAAGTAATAAGGTTTACGGCGATAAGCAAGGTAGCAAGTCTTAATTGGATAAAACGGATAGAGAGGCAGTAGACGCCGGATAATATCAGTGCGATCATTATCTAACTAATTATGCGGCGTGTGTTATCTTTGAGAATATGTGCCTTGCTCAACATCCTTAGATGTCTATGGAATAAGCAAACCGTATCTTATCAAAGTTTCCTGCTCTTGGTTGCCGTGATAACCGACTCACGTGGTCCATGTTATCCTTTACACTTCAAAAGATACTTTACTATCGGAACATTTGTTTATATAATAATATACTTTGTTAAATTAAAACATAGTTTTATATCATTCAGGTTACAGGATTATTGTGATATAAAAATACTTTTTCAACCTCGTAAATACGTTTGACAGATATATTTACTTTTTCGTTAAAAATAACATCAGACTCGTTGATCCCGTTGGGCTCCAATAAAGGATCTTATTAAAATCTGTGGTGATTGATGGCATTTTTTTTAAATCAGCCACTGCAGGTATAATGAAGTCGTATGAGCAGAGGATGGTTAATTGTAAGATACACTATATGAAATTCCTTTGAAAATTCGATTATGGATTCCATGCCATCACATGGTTTGTTCCGATTTAGGTGTTTTGCGGAGAAAGAAAATTTTTTAGCGAATCCTTTACGAGTCATTTGATCCCAGTACCGACGACGCAACGACGTCTTCGTCGTTGACGGTATAAAGAAGAGCCGGTATCGAGGTAAAATGAAGAAAGCATCTTTGACATTAATATTTTGCGAACTTCCTGCTCCTTCCTTGTAAACCATAAAGCATTAAAAGCAATACATAATTATTCACGGTTCATTTCATTTTCCCATTTCCTCTTTCGTATCGTTTCCCTCCTCCATCTTCTTCTTCTTCTACCCTGTCTTCGTCTTCTTGCATCCACCTCGCTACTGGTCCGCGATCAAATCCCGGCACCTTTCAGAATCGCCTCAGGTCCTGGGTCCCCTTATACCCTCATCCTTGTTTTCTCATCCTCATTGGTTTTCTCTCCCGTCTCTTCGCCATTACTTTTTCTGGTGTTGCTCCTTCCAACCCTTAGCCATGCAGGATCGTAGAATCCTTTGCCCATGATCGATGCTGCTACGGGAATCAATGATCCTGGTGGTCCTTGTAGAGGCTAGAGCATGAGTTCTTCCCATTATCTTTTCATCATTTCTTACTTCCCCTTCAGGTTCATCTTACTCACTTCTGAATGCACTTGTATCCGCCCTCAAAGTGCAGCCTGCATTTTCATTCCTGGAAAGTTTGACTGGAGAAGTTTGTTGTAGCAGGTAGTAGCTGATGGGTGTGTCGATCAGCCTTTATATGTCCTGAGTTGAGGTTGGTCTGTTTAGGTTGATGGCAGTCGTGCTCTTTGGGATTGAGATAAATAATAGAGGTTCTTCGAGCGATGATCTGCATCGTAGATTCGGTCCTCCGGGCACGACGGTAAAGTCGACTTATCTGGTCTAGGGTAAACCTGAGCTGGTCTATGGCGCCGTGGGCCACTACGTCTCGCTATCACTAGCTATAGTTCAACTTGGACTGGATGTACCTCGGTATCTATAAGTATACCCGTCGGGTCGCAAGGATATCCCATCGTAGGAAGAATTCTTATGTACAAGTGGTAGAGGTGGAAGTGCTGGCAGCCGACGCTCGTCCGCCTCCTATCCGAGATCACTTACTTATGACTAGACACGATTTCACGGGTTCCTTTATTTTTCACTGGATAACTTTTATCTATCGTGGTTTTAATAAATTCTGATTTGGGTCATCGATGCGTCGGTGCATGCAAGCGCGCCTGGTAGCTTTTTCGCAGTCGGTTGATATTACTCGGGACACAGTTTGACCGGTAGGATGGTCAGGAAGAGGATCCAATGAGAAAGAGTGAGTAGATTGCGAGTGAGGAAGGACAGAGAGAGGGAGAGAGAGAGAGAGAGAGAGGAAAATAGAGTTTTGCGCTATCGCATCGAGGATTGGGGGAGGGAGGAGGTCAAAATGTCAAGTCTTTAACCTCTCATCGTCATTTATATAATTCAACTCTGAAACAACATTTTTCGACGTATTTTTCAGCAGCATCAAAATGCATCAGCGCGATTTCCTACGTACCGAATTTTCCATGCTAAATCCCAAGCACGCTTTTGAACCTTTCAATCTCTCTTTCTTGCGCGTCTCTTCGATCCTGAAAGTCTTCCGACCGTGCTCCTACCAATGACAATTACATCAGGAATCCCCTTGAAAGACGTCTGGAAGCCCGATTGATTATATCTAACCTATTTTACCTTTCTCTTGGTGGAAATCTCAGAGGCCAAATCCTAGTGCCATTTAATAGAACCGGAATTATTTGGACGTAAATGGATGAATTTTGCGAACGAAACGGGTGCATTAAACGCAAAGGGCTGTAAGGATAGGTTAGGTTAGTGCAGCACGAGAGAGCCGAGCTACGGGGTAGGGATGGTTGCTCGTGATGCTGGTGGGTGAGGGATGAAGTTGAGACGACTGAGCGCATGCGCGATTCTAGGGGTTGGTTTAGCCGGTGGGCGAACGACGGCAGTCACCGGCGAACCACGATTCCACCCCCGGCTTTGGCCACCCTGCAACCCCCGAGGCTCCGACATAACCTCAAACGACGGAGACCTCGCGTTTTCAGTCGGTCCGTAACGGGCGCGATGGTAGGGTGCCAATAAATATCGGACCCTCGGCCCAATATTATGTCGTGCGTCGCGTTACGATCTCTTATACGGCTGATGTGTGGTGAGTGAAATACCCGATTATACACGCCAATGATAAAATCAACTGCGGGGAACTACAATCTACGGCCTGTTTTTCGTCCTCGCTGGCGAGATTTCTGCAGCGAGATCAACAGAGACGGATCGCACTATATACGCCCCATGCTCTACTAGAGGACACAATTTTTTCACCCTGCGTTACGCGTCAAGTCGACGAGGTATATCAGTATGACAGATTATTAGAAAAAAAAAAAAAAAAAATCATCCCCTTTCATTTTTCACGAGGTAAAACTAAACCCGGACAGACCAACCAGTTTACTCGTAATAAAAAATTCTTTTATTTAAAAGCATATTAAGATGCTGGTCGGTTTTATACATGTCTGGAATTGTGGCCGGGATTTAAATCGGAATGACGGAGCAGCTGGAAAGGATAGAAAAGTCCGAACTAATAAATCTATTAAGCGAACCAGGAGGAGAACTGAGAGACCCTCTACATTCGTTGCACCCGCACAGCATCCCTGCTGCGAAATTCGCGTTCATCCTATTTCCGGGGGAAATGAATTTTTCGTTTCGTTCTATATCCTTCCCTCTATGCCGTCGCTGGAAAAATTCTGTAGATAAGGGTGTCGAGTATTGGGAATGAATTTGAGCGAGATAACAGCGAAGATAAGGTATCGAGATAGCAAGTTGTAGAAAATACATGAAAAAAAAAGTGATTGAAATTTTGAGAAAAAAATTTTAAATTCATTCATATATACTTCGTAAATTTTTTTTACCAAATTTCGATTTTTCCGATTAACATGCTGCTATCGATGATCTTGCGTCCCGGAAGAAATACACGAAATACTACTTGTTATATATCCAGAATTATTTTATGCATGCTCGACAATATAATATCGAAAGTGTCGTCACGCGTGTTCAGCTTCAGCACGATATGCAACGCAACGACGCGTTATTGTTATCGGTGACTTTAACCGTTTACATGGCTGCTATCTTTATCGTGCCAAGATACATCGTTTTGCCAAACGACTCGTACACCATACTTATCTACGGTACATACTTATACATATAGGTACATGGATTTTCATATCTCACCGGCGGCTATATTGATTTCGTCGCGACGTGTTTACGGATACGTGAGGTACGAGGGTGAATGGAATAAAAAAGAAAGAACAAAAAATAAAAGCAAAGGAAAAAAGAAAATAACGCTACTGACGTCATTCGAAGGTTACCATTGGTGCTATAAGCGACATCAGGGGACTGTATGTTCTTAGGTGCCAGCTTATACGTGCACGCTGCCCTACACGGTATGGGGTAGCTACTGGCACGTGGGATTTTTTTTTTTCATTTTATCAACAATACTTGCCAAGGGACGAAGAAAAATTC
Organism: Calameuta pygmaea; assembly: GCA_031762395.1. Lineage (NCBI taxonomy): Eukaryota > Metazoa > Arthropoda > Insecta > Hymenoptera > Cephidae > Calameuta > Calameuta pygmaea. The sequence continues at coordinate 1,183,732 of JASANN010000200.1, read as the reverse complement.
GTAAAAATGCGAAGACAAAAAATCTCGATACAAGTACCACGTGTGCACCCTTGTGCCAGAGAATTAAATTAATACTAAACTACGCAACTAATTATAACTTGCTCAAGTATTTCTGTAAGCGGTCTTTGACAAGAGGACACACCCTCGTTCTTCTTTTTAATTGATTCTTTGAAATTCTTTGGTTTTTTTTGTTTCACTGAAGCTTATTTGCTTCCTCTGTGATCTTTCTTGGTTTCAACGTGATTTTTTCCAAAATAATTTTTTTGGTTATGAATGTCGTGCAAGCGTTTTTTCTTTTTATTACGTATATTTTATTATCATCACTGCGGAGCATAGTACCTACCCCTAAGTATGATTAGCTTTGAATACGTTTCTCGTGATTTGATGGATGTTGTAATTTCGAACTGAATAGCCGACGCAAAGAAAAGAGGAAACTATCACTACATTTTTCAAATGGTCTTTAGACGCTTTTGATATTACCAGATTATTGGCACGCAAGTGAGTCATTCTCGATATTACATAAACGTAAAGTTTTCATGGATAGCTTCCAAACTTCAGTAGTTTCGAACTGCTATCTGTAAATTGAACGGATACACTTATGGATTACAGCCAGTCGTAAAATTTAATTGACTTCTCAGTGAAAAACACGTATCTCTATGGGAAGAGTGAAAAAGCTCAGAAAAGGCTATACGTACATAATAACGTACCGCATAGCTTAGCTAAAAATATCTGCGCCGAGCAAATTACCTAAACTGGCTGCTTTTATTTGGACCATTCGTTATAACTGAAAAATAAAAAAAAAAATAAAGAACGCAAATCACAAATATTATCTTTCCCTCGTATATCCCCCCCCCCCCCCCCCCGAGCCCCCCTATTAAACATAACGAGGGATCAGTGAAGTTCGAGTCAACAATTAAAATCTGCGTCATTAGACGATCGTATCCCGTCGATCGGGCAAGTATTTCCGGTAAATTAGCCAAGCCTCAGTGAATGCCCCTACCGTGGCATAACTGCTAGCAACCATCATTAACGTCCTTAATGAAAAGAGGGTGAATCGCTAAATATGATATGACGCGAGTTTAAGACTCCTAGTGCAGGTTGAGTAGTATCTGAAGTAGCAGTAGAAGAGGGGACTTGGTTGAGGTACGGGGGATGAAAAGCCAGTGGAAACTCATGAAGTAGAGTATAGAGAGTGGAATAGTGCAAGGGCATAGCGCAGGGTAGGAAAGGATTGGGAGACGCCACTGGTTCCTACACTCCTCTCGCTTGAACCCCTCGTCCTCTTCGGCGGGAAGCAACCACCCCTAGAGCGAATAGGGGGTCAATGTCTGCCTGCGCCAACCTTGCTTCGGCCTCTGCCGTTAGACTATGGAGTATAGAATATAGACTGTACGTATAGTGATACCGAGGAGCCCAGGTTGTAGGGCAGAGAACACATCCCCCCCATCCCAGTCAGACCAACCCCCGTAAGCGCGCCACGTTCTAAAAACATTACCGTTAACCTGACGTTGATTCCGCAGATAGAATCTGTTAGCTGCCCTCCTGGCGTCCACCCCCCCCCCCCCCCGCCGGGCCCACCCTCTTCGCATAACCCCTCCCGTCACCCATCTACTATTCCCCCGACGTCTCCCGTGTCCTCCGACTCTTTCGCGCTCTCCACTAGTCCCTCCCCGGTTTCTCTATCCACCTCAGGGTCCTCGAGGTCCCTCCCGTCCTCCACGCTAATGCCACCACTTTCCAGCAACGTAACGCCACCGCTATTCTATCTTTGTGTGTCTCGTATTGACCGATGGCGATGGCGAGGGCGCAATTATTTTCAAGGCGTGCCTCGCGCGCCGCCGGATACTCCAGACACACAGCTGCAATCTGCGCTGCAATCTCTTCCAGTAGAGGAGCACGATAGGACTCCCTCTCCTCCGCGCTCTGTGCTTTTCTTCCTTTTCTTTTTTCAGATCCCGGCTGCGTCTCATCTGTCAATGGTAGTCAACTCTGGCTACAGGCAAACTTTGGCAACTTCTCCGAATTTGCAACCATACAGG
>JASANN010000200.1:1158319-1181593 GCA_031762395.1 Calameuta pygmaea | reverse complement strand
TTCCAGTAGAAGAGCACGCTAGGACCGCCGCGGCGCGCCCCCCCCCCCCCCCCGTTCTGTATTTCTGGGCTTTTCTTCTTTCCTTTTTTTTGCTTACCCTTTCTCAGAACTTCCGTATAGGTATAAGACCCCTGTCAAGATACAGCGCACAATGCAGCTATATGCACGTATAGCACACGTAGCGTAATAGCGTGTAAGGGTTGGTTCCTGAGCCCTGTCGATGGCGGTTGTGATGGTAAACGTTTAAAACGTAAGGCGAGGCGATATTTCGCCTGGCCGACCTGCAGGAAATTCCTTTAGAACGGTCTCCTTCCGGTTGATCGATCTCCACGTCAAACGGGAATACGACGCTCTCTCCCGAGTAGCTAGTGGGTATAGCGTAGCCTATGCGACCGGCCGATGTGCCCGATCAATCCACGCGTCGAGAGATTATAATCGGGCCAATTTGCGCCTTATCCGCGTGCCATCTAAATTACGTTAATAGCTCGCGGACTGGGTTATACACAATGACTATATTATGACTATGTTATTTATGCTGCATTCTACTCGCTGCGACGTTTGGTACGAACAGTAGGCTTGATATATATATATTTTTTTGATGTCATTGTTGTGCGCGCAGGTGTCGCACATTCGTGGTCTCATTTCGTGCTCCTTTGATCTCTAGGAGCCACTGAGGACTCTAGACGGCTGTGGCTTAGGCCCTTGTACGAGTTGGCGGACTGTGATATCGATTCTCGAAATTCATTAGCGCTCCGGGATGGAACGATACCGGAGTCCTGCCTCTGTGCGGACCATTCCCGTGTCTCTTATCACTGCTAATATTTATTTACCTGGATGGTACGTCTAGTATCTATATACGCGTCTACCTATCACTATCATAAGCAGGTTATCCTATTGAGATATGTGTATGTACGTCTGGACGAAGATAGTATCGGTATGGACGACTTTGACCTGTGATTATCGATATTATAGTCTCTATGGAAATCGCGTTTGAATGACAGTACCTTCGCATCTATATCTTCACCTTCGCCGAGGCAGCCCTTCTAACCACTCTGATACGTGGACCCACACGAACAAGGGTTAACAGGGTGCGTGCCCTTGCATCCATTAATGCTCCTGCATGAACCCAATCCCGTATACTGTAATCTGTATACTCGCGCAGAAGTCCTAAAACCACCCTACCCAACAACCCTTCGATATTTAATATTTATTTTGTTTTATTGCGGATAAATCAAAATCCCACTCCCGTACCGTTGGATTCGTCGGATAAATTTTTATCAAATTTATGCAGGACCGCACTCTTACAATCTTGAAGATTATTATGAAAAAATACTGTTTTCTTCCAACTTGTCAAGCGCCGGGGAGAAAATTCAAATGGATTAAGCTATTATATCATAGAATTAATACGTTTAATGCGTTTGACGTTTTTGTAGACGTCATATCGCCTAGGTCGGTTTATCCTCTCCGCAAGCTGTCACTTTGTCGAGAACCGGTATTTTGGAATTAGCTGGTTATTTTTAATTATAAACAAAAAATTCAAGATTTAGATTGAATTGTACGACGGCATATAAACTAATCAATTGTACTGCCTGAACTTGGAATTCTCGAAATTAAATAAATATGTAATGCGCTATGACATAGTTACTATGGTCGTTATATATATTTATAACTGAATAAAGTTTTTTTACTTTTAGTACATGATATATCGTATATCGTATTTAACCATCAAGTCGTCGTATTCGTCCATTAAACAAGACTCGACGTCTAAATAGAAATGTAGAATTGAGTAATGGAACAAGTCCCACTGCGAAAACTCAAGTAAATAATCCACGCTTATGTATTATGACTACGTTCTAGGTCGCTAAAGTGGATAGACATAAAGGTATATGCATATAGATATATGGTTAAGTAACGGTATGATATTCCTAAGTATATGTCTTCTACCGTACTATTCGTCTTTGCAGACTTGTGGCTGATGTTACTGCAGACTAGGCAACAGTTGCTATAGACTAGGTAACTGTGACAGCCGTTGATGTAGACTAGGTAGCCTTTGCCGTAGCATTGCGCGCTCTACTCCCTTTGTCGAATGTGGCGCCCCTTCGTCACATTATGAGCTCTACGCGAACTTTCGGTCTGCCGTGACATTAGCGTATAAACGTGGTTGTGTAATAGTGAGAGAAAAGGATTTGGAGAATTAATTAAAAGCGTTTGACGTTTAAACTGTCAAAAAGAGAAGTCCTTAAAAATTCACAAACACCCTATTCGAACCTACTGTACCGGCCATCATCTGATTCTCGTAATGGATGCTACGATTGGTTTGCGCTTAATCCATGTTAATTCTATTGGAAGTAACGATTATATAATATCAATTATATGTTTTTTTTAGCTTTGTTACGCAAAGCTGCGATTCAGCCATATTGTCACGTTTACTTCCTACTAATTAATGCTCATTAAAGTCTTGTTGAAGTATCGAATGACGAATTAATTTTTATTGTAAAAAATTGATTGGTATTAATAGGCATGTCTCTCGGTTTAAAATGGCGTCTGACCTAGCGCGCTATTGTCCCTTAATAAGTTACGACAGAAATATCGGCTAACCCAATTACGCGTTTGATTACGCGTAAATATCAGGAAATTCTCGTAAATTTTGGATGATCCCTCAATCTGCAAATTCTGAAGGTAAATTATCACGTTACGCAATGACTAGCGCCGGGACGTTTGTTTGTAGATATTTGTGATTTACGGGTAGTTTTTTTTATACAAGTTGACCTTTCGACCTCGGACTTTCATTGGATCAACGGTATTAATCAACGATTATACCTGTCTCCGGTGATGAGAAAAATTTCATTTACGTCTATCGGGGACAGCTCCCTGATGAAACTCTCGAGAAGTAATAACTCGTCCATGTGACACACGCACGTCGTCTGGTATTGATTCCCTCTTTATAAAATTTTACTTTGTAATTAAACGTTATCCTAGGAGAATTATTTCTATATGGAGAATCGAGTATTACCTAAGTACTGCCGGTTTAAGCGCAACCCAGTGACTATAACAATCAGGTCGTCAAGAATAAAATTTGTAGAAAAAAAAAAAGGCCAACTTGGTTGCTTACTACAAATTTCATCCTTGTCAACCTAATATAATTGGGATTAACCCTTAACTTCCTTGTACAGTTTCTTGGGCAATAGAAGCTTTGGAATCTTCGGACAGCGATACAGGGTTATACGCAAGAAGTGCACAAGTCACATTTGACAGCTGTCAAACGACCCTTCGATGAATGGGAATGGTTTTTTAACGCCCGAAAATTGTAATGAAAAATCAACCCTTTCTCACCGTTTCTTAGATTATCGTCCACATTACCTGATAACGTATCCATCTTATCCACCGCTCAATGCATCTACATGTACCATACGTACATAATACAATCGTAATGCAAGTCAACGAGTAATATTGGTTTAAAGCAAAATCCTAGCAGATGAATCTGAAATTCGCAAATCAAAAGTCTCACTGGTATTAAACTAGATTTCAATGCACCTACAGACGTCGTTGCATCGCGTGGATACATTATGAAAAATTGATAAATCGGAGACTCGATATCGAAATGAAATAGTGTTTTTTTTTACTCTACTTCATATAATATGGGATATGCGATAAGAGAGATACGAAGAGGCTGGATAGGATGGAATACGATATACAGAGTGAAAATAGGCTGGGTATACAGGGCGGCCGGGTATTATCTGCTCACGAGCGAGTAATAACGAGGCGGCACGGGTTCGAAATAATCGTGGCGTCCCGCGCGACGTGCTCGTAACCACTGTGGAAGGATTCGCCAGGGCGCCTGTATAGATAGACACATATACCGTAGGTATACATTATATCTCGGGCATCAAAGAGGATAGGCGGCTTTTCCGTGGAATACGAAAATATGTACTTAGGTCCTCAATCGCGGTGTGTAGGGTCGATTTACATGAGAAGACAAAAACTTCCACTCGAAGTTCGAGATACTCACCACGAGTGCGAACCCGCCCCAAGGAAAAGCTGGCTCAGCTTTCTGCGTCGCGACGCCTTCCTATATCGCATTTTGCATTTTACAATGGCAAAGATATTATGTAAAGCGCGTACATGTACATATGCATACGTTCGTATGCATGATGAGGTATACCTATGTATATATGTATACAGTGCTATGCTGCGTATATATATATACACACATATATATGTCTATAACGCATATACATATACGTCTTTCGCCTATCCTAAAGGGTGTCTCTCTCTCCGTGTCGTAACTATTTGCCCCTTACTCCGTCTGCCACATTCTCTCTTTTACCCCTTTACCTCCCCGGTACAACCCAGCTTTGCTATTCAGCCTCCTCCGTCCTTCGCGAACCTATTTATCTTGCCTAACTTTTTTAGCATGCACAATGCGCCGCCTGTGTGATACCTTTGAGAACTATTGACTTTCGCGACGAACCGGTTATAGTGCACGGCATACACGGTGCGTTACATCACATGAAATTCACCGTCGGCCATTTTAACTTGGAGTGCATTGTCTGTATTTCCTATGTCATGGATGTACGATAACGCGATGTTGGTTTGTCAGAAAATATTGAAGGTTAGATTATTGATCGTTAATACTCGTTTACATATGGACAATGCATTATAGAAAAATCTGCCAGAGTGACTGTTCTAACTTTGTATCCGCAGCTACGGCACTCTGACTATACTTGGCAGTTACTATCGAAGGGACAGGAGAACGCAATAATTGCAATTAGTATCTGATAAACGAGAACACAGAGGACTAAGTATACAGTCCCAAAACTCATGAGTTATGATCGCGGAATGTAGTATAGGCACGGATCATGTGGCTCAGGGAGTAATAATAAGCGTTCATGGGTTATATATTACGTATATAGGTATATGGACAAGATCACAAGGTTCGTATTCATATCTCAGTGGGTGAGCTATATGACATCGTAAACTACGTAATCCTCCCTTGGTCTGGTCGCTATGTGCTATACCACGTGTATATATATACATATATGTATATCCTAGTATCCTTCGTGTGCTCCCGTTGGCCACCGCCGCTTCCTCCATCTCGTGGACGCTCGAGGATTCACGTAATTGTATTTTATCGTTGGCCTAGGATGACTGCGAAGTACTTCCCGGTTCTCCATTAGGTTAAGGGTCGCTGGGGTGCGTTTACCTTGGGCGTTTCTTCTATCCCCGTCGCCGCCACCCTTCCAAGCCCTTCCCGCCGCCCCCCCCCCAGATTATTGGACGTATTTCCTTAGTAGCTTTCACCCTTCCGTTTCTCCCTTCTACTACCCCGTCGTTCATTTGGCTTTAATTCTCGGAGTAATCGTCGGCGTCGGTCGTCACGTGCATCCGCGTACCTACTCGAGACGACGACGTCGACGTCGACTACGACGCTCGCCATTCTTCCGGACGTCGGGAGACGCGAAAAGTTAACGCGATGACGAATCGAGTTTGCTGTTGAATCGTGAGTTACGGTAGAGACGTCGTCGAGGGGTTCGGTACAATACCTATGCAAGGATCAAGGACCCGAAGCAGGCGAGCAGAGAAGTAGACCTTAGAAGCGTACCTCTGTACGCTTAAGAGGGGGTAAGTTGGAAAGGTGGAAGAGTAAGGGAGGTTGTGGATGTGACTTGGAGGGGGGGGGGGGGGATGAAATTCACGTCTACTGTCGTAACGTTATTTTCTGCGAGGACATTCGCCTAGCGTGAATACCTATACGTATAAGTCTGAACCTTTAAACGGCTCGGGGGGTAGTCGACATTCTGGGGGTCATAAGATCAAAAGGGTTAATGTCAATGGTGCAGTGTAAAATCCGAAATAAAAGGTCGGGAATGGTGTTGCTTTCCTTTTAACAGGGTTATTGTCCGTCATCCCTCCCACTCCCCCCCCCCCTCTATTCCTTCGTCCCCTCCTTCCCCTATGTGTTCCGGATCTCGGGGGTTTGCTGGTTTTTCGTTAGGCGCTTTTAAGGGGTGAAGAGAAAGCAGGAGTAGCAGTACAGAAGAGACCATTAAGTTACATAAAAGCACAACCCTTCTTGTTGCGACATACACGCACCTGTATACGACCTTCTGTAAAGGAAATAAGGAAAAGTGGCGGCATTCGTCAGACTCTTATCAGTCGTCCGTACGTAACGTGTTGGAACTGCGGTTCTGCCGTTAGGACGTAAGCGAACTAGGTAAGTGGGGAAAACTGTTACGATGTGGCTATACTATACCTGTAATGGCGTAGGTCCGGGTTTGGATCGACGCTTTCGATTTCTTTTTAACCGCGTGACTCCCTTACACGCTGACTCCACCCTCCGTCCGGTGGTTAGGCAATTTATTTATACCCCTTACATCAGTCCTCGTTATACACCCGTTATTTTTTTTTCTTTTTTTTTCTATCAAGTCTTACCTACCACTCGCGGTATAGATATCGATCCTTAGGGACTGTAGGATTTATTGGACTACCGAGGAAGCAGCTACCAGCGGGAGGATCCCGCTTGTTTAGCGACTGCTAGTACTTCCCCGTTAAGGGTGGAAGATGAGTGGATCATGTGATATAGAGGAAGAAAAAAAAATGAAGAAAAATAAAAGGGACACAAAATTGAAGATTGACAAGAATAAATTGACTTGTATCATTTTCGAAATCTTTAGTTTCAGACTATTCGAGAAAAATGGAACCTCGGTCTCGCAGTGTTATCACGTATACCGATAACGGGGGAGGGAGGCGAGGGGGGAAGGGTAGCTTTCATGAACCAAATAGCTGCCACGTTAATCGTAGAGATCCAAGTTCAGTTAGCAGCATAGGGCTATACGTGTTACGCAGTCAGCGCTGGACTTATCTGTAAAATTTTTGAACGCGGCAACGATGACGCAGCCATTTAGCTAGGTGTAACGGGTGGATTTAATCTCCGCTGACGGGGTGCGGCTCATTAGATGCGATTAGTCTGCCTGCCAGACTCTCCTTTATACCCCCCCCCCCACACACACAACCTCACGACAAAGTTCCTACTACCACTTGTGCCTATACTCTTTGCCTATACAGGGTTCGGCTTCACCTATATACATATATACATATGTATAGACACTACGTCACCTACCTCTCATCCTTATATCTACCCCATCAGAATTCAAGTGCCGAGTGGTAGGTACGTACGAAGCACCCCATTTCTGCCCCGTAAGCAGAAATCGCGACAATGAATGCACTTTTAATAAATTTCCCTCGCGCAACCATTCTCAGCCATCACGCGCATTATGCACTACGTATTAGGTAGCTGGGGTGGGTCGCAATTTAACCCCTATTTCTCCTTGGTCATTTCGCGCTTGTTGCTCTTTATTTTGCTGAACGAGAGATGGATGGAGGTCTTCGGTAAGAAGGGTAGCAGTAGAAAGGTGGGTGGACAGAAGTCGCGCCTACTCGTGAAATTCTCGTAAAACCTTTAATGAGACCCGCTCTGCTCCCACCCCGTACATGACGATCTCTCGTTTTCTCACTTTTTTTTCTTTTTCTTGTTTATTCCTCTTTCTTCCTCCGGCCACCCTCCTACATCTCGGGTCCCGCACCCCTTTTACCTTCACGCCATTCAGCTTCACTGTATATTGATCCAGAGAGGCCGCGCTTCAAATATTCTCGGAGCTTCTGTTTGCGTGATTCACTAGGGGTAGGTACCTACCGACCTATACCTACCCTGCACGGAGACCTCCCATTTCCACTGGTACTCGCCTCTGTCATCCGCTCACGGAAATAGTACTTTAATCAGTTTTGCGGCGAAGCTATACGTATACAAGCCAATGTAAACGGGCAGAACGGTCACGGCTTGACCAGCGGGTTTGAATTGCCCCAAATTCCCCGCTAAATTAGATTCGACCGTAGACAAGTATTCGAGGCTGATAGATGTCTAATTCATCTAATGAAAAATTTTCAAGACTCAAGATTTACCGGGACGCTTCAAACTCCCCTGGAGTTGTATTACCGTACGACCTCGGTACCTGCTACTTAAGGCAGTATAACCCTGAAAGCTTTTCGTTATATCAATTTACCTTTTGAATATTCCGCTGCCGATGGCGTCGACGCTCTTTTCGAATTCGCCGCGCGGACCCTAATCCACTTTTCGCTCGGGGTTCAATAAATTATCGGTGGATTTCCCTAATCAAATTACGAACTCGCTATAATACACCTGAAACTACTGTTCGAACCACCCCCCCCCCCGCCCCGCCCCCCACGTCCGTTTGCCACGCGCCCCTGATGTCTCTCCTTCACGTTCTCCTTTACTCCGATTTTGGTATTGAGAAAAAAAATGCCATGATCGTCATCGTTATCGTTATCACGATCATCGAGTCGATCCTCGAAACTTACGTGCAAACTTAGTCGAGTCAACTTTTGAAGACGTCGTTAATACGATGCGCGGCTCTCTACGTTGCCAGTGATTAATCTTACGGGGCTGACACCCTCGACACGTTCCCCACTTTGCAGGAAGCGTGCCTCCGTAGAGCCGCCGGGACGAGACGGGAAAAGTAGCTACGGTATAAAGAACGTATGAGAGGGGGAAAAAGCAGTGAAAAGGAAGCAGCTCCCGAGAAAAGAGACGAAAGTAGGAAAAGGGAGAAGAGCATTAGCGTGAGCACACGCGAGAGTGTTTGAAATGCATACCATTTGTACACCTCATCTCGACGATGCACGCGGTACGCTTTCACTCGCACGGAGAATGAAATGCTCGCACGTTGAATGAAAGTAAAAAAGAAAACGTTGACGAGGTTCGTGACAATCGCACCGCGCCTTCTCCGCGCTTAAAACGCTCGCGGGACAGATGCGAATGATTGTGAAGGTGCGAGTACAGACGCGTTTATGGCGCAGCAGTACTTTCGGTTACAGTCTGGTACCAGCCTAGGGACTTTTACTATACTTTTTCTTATCTAGTTTTTTTTTTTTTTAATACAACCATCTAGAATTTTTAGTATCCGTGCCTAAAGTTCTTACTTGACAAGCGAATTCATTGTTTTCTGTATGCTTTGGGCTAATATGACATTTTTCTTCTCAGAAAGATTACAACTGGGGGTTAAGTATTCCTCTGGCTTGGTTGGTAATATTTTTCATCAAAGATTACACTCGAGTCGAGCGACTGACATTTTTCTCGCTACGCCGGAGCTCTATTATCTCCGTGCAGATATGAAACGGGTAAAGGCTCGCTTAATGAAATCTTCCTTAGTGGCTTTCGCGGGCGGGATGTTTCCTCGAGTGGAAGAACTCACGCGGCACCTCGTTAGGACAGTCGTGCTGCAATGTTTAATTCTGTCGAATATTCTCATGCAAACAGGTACAAAGTGCTTTTAGCCTTGGTCACTTCGATGCGATCGGAGGTAACCGCAAATCTGTAAGTTTAGCTAATACGTCAAAGTACTTTATTTCCGGCTGACTTCCTAGATATTTTCAGTCGATAGAATCGAAACAATAAAGCAGCGATTGAGTTTACCAGTGGAAATAGGGGGGGGGGGGGAGGGGGCGTTTAATAAATCAGAGGAGAGAGAGAAAAGGTTTACGTCAGTAATCCAAACATTGGATGGGATGATTTGAAGAGCGGTATCGGAGCACGAAGGATTACAGGCTATTCGTCTATACTATTAACCGAGAATGTAATCGTCGAAAGAAAAAAAAAAGAAAAAACATTCTTCAAAGAGAAAATCCTCAAGTGCTCTTCATTCTATACGTAGGTATATACTTAAAGAAGTCCGCGTTAAGTAGTTTAGGCTCGAGTTGCACATTGGGGTAATATTACGTTACGTAACGGTGCGACAGAGTTTTACCTTAAAGTGACGTAACGAATGACGTAGAGAACTATTTTGATGCTCTCCCTAGCTTTTACGGATTAGGGATTCGCCTACGGTATTTCTGGGCTCTTGTGTGGACTTAAGATTCGGTTTTTTTTTTTACGGAAAGTCCCTAGCACTGATCCTCGTTGAGAAAGTCCTGATCGGAAATCCCCTAGGGCGATGACGAGCTCGAAAACAATTCGCAAGGAAAAAGCACCCTTAACCCTGTGACATAAGAAGCCCGTATCCCTTGCGTACAAGCGTTGTGGGTTAGAATAGGTACGTCGTGACCTACAGGCATAGGCCAATCTTTTATTAAATCTCACCCCTCGTACGCATCCCTTACGGACCACCACTTTCATTCCCGACAATGTTCTTTCTTCTCTCATACCCAGTGTTACCTCATCAGACGTAGTTCCGTCTCTACTTTAGGCCTGGTTTCCGCTCCATTTTAATGACAAACGTCTGCCAGGTTTCCGCCGGTTTGTCTTTTGTCTCTGGAGCCGTAGTGAAACCGAAATTGAACGTCTTTCGAGAACACGTACTCTGTAATAACGACGATAATAATAATTGTGCGCAGGAACGCAGCTCAGAATATCTGAGAGCTTATTCTCATTATAACCTCCTCCACAATCCTTCACCCTGACGTGATTTCAACTAGGGACCCAGGATCACGTATGAGCTGTGGTGCGTCAGCCATTTGCATTCGCACGTCCTCTCAGTGCGTATCATTAATACGAAGACTGTCCAATTTACACTGATAAGATTGCACGAAAGATAATGTCGGTTGATTGGAATTATAGAAGGGGGGAGAGGATGGGGGGGGGGCAAAGGTGTATAACGCGTTGAAGTTACACCGTGGATAGAAACGGTCTTGCATTATAAGGGATGAAATTCATCGATAACTCATTGTCGGATTAATAGAAGTTTCGGGGGTGTATAAACGTGGCTTAAGGGGAAACCTTCATATCAGGGCCAAATGAAGCAGACGACGCCCGACCGTACCTCTTCACTCACCACTTTGCCGCCCGGCACCGACTAGGGGAGGAAATTTGACCCCTTGAGTCTTGAAAGGGTGAGATTTAGATTATTTTCGGGGCGGGAAGGCCCTGTACGACGAACCCCCAGGTATTAGCTGGGTTGTTTGATGATCCGGGAAATTCCAGTAATCTGACGTTGTAATTTGATGCCACGTCTGTAGGGAGTTCATATCCTTCTCACAAGGAAAGCTTGATAGGTGTCCGCCTCCGATTTTTTTCGTTTTCACATATGTTGTAGTACTCGAAAAACTAAGCGACACGTTTTTTTTCCTATCGGTCCAAACTGAATTTTTGGGGGTGAAAATCGCTCCCGAAAATTGGGGTACTAAACACCCATTTAATTATTTCACATATAAAAACGGTATCTCTCACCATGAAATCAATTGAAAAAATTTCCTTACGATGAGAAGGGAAAAATGTGATTTTATCAAATTTGTCGAATTACTTTTAAGGGGGGGGGGGGGGGGGGGTTAAACTACCCCAAGATGGTTGTTCATTATATAAAACCACCATAAGTGCAGTTTACTGTTGGTATGTTTCCGTAGAATAAAGGAACTTATATTACATAAATTTATATTATCAGAAGTAAGCACTAAATTAGGAAAATGTGAATTACGCAGGAATTATTATAACAAATAAATTTATAAAACCAGCAAGACTTTATTAGTCAATGTACGTGGTACAGTAATGATGCTCTTCGAAGAAATGCTTAAAACACAAGGATTTTTTGCATGACGAACATCTAATAACGGCTACACTTTCACATCCTTGAATTTCACAAAATGTATTGGAAAATGTCTTGAAGAAAAAATTCAGTTTGGGCCGATAAGAAAAAACACGTGTCGCTTAGTTTTTCGAGCACTGCAACATATGTGAAAACGAAAAAAATCGGAGGCGGACAGCTACCAAGGTTTCCTTATCAGTTAGTTCGCAGGATACTCGGATTCGCGAACGACATCCCCTATTTACAAGTTGCGTGTGCGTGATCACGTCGCCCGTTAAAAGTCAATTGATTACCTTGTCAATATCCTAGTTAATCGTGCATAAACAAGACGATTACTTTTACTGATCCCTGACTTAGACTCGATCAACACCTCTGAAATTCACTTATCGACTGATTACCATCCCCTATAGAGATTATCCAAATTTCATTCTGCTCCTGTTTGAAAAATTCCAAAATCACTCAATTTCCTACCACATACGTACATCCATCTTTTTTTATTATTATTATTTTTTTTTTCAAAGAAACTCAGCATTACCGATAACAATACAAAATTCACTGAACCCTCACAATAATTTTGGCCCTATCCCGAATGATATTCTTCAAGAGTCGTTTCCCCTTTATCCGAGCCTTTTTAGCATACTGTTAATAACCCTTACATAACCTGGCTGAATGACCAAACTCGAACCCATCTACACAGGGAGTAATTAAGCCGAAGGTTAAACAAGAGAAGAGTCCTAAGTAAGGCTCCAGAGACGTGCTGAGGTTAAGTACAAACCGCGCTCGACCCATGTCGTCCAATCATAACGGGCTAAGGAACTGCCTGCCGTCAGTGGTAATGCCCGTAACACATAACATAGTGACTTCCCACCCACGTAACGTAAGGACTGCAGTTATAAGTTGGCCGTACGTTTAGACTCGTGCGGTATCTAGAATACAAGGTTATTCGGGTTGAGAAAAGGGAGAGACGAAGGGCAAAGGAATTGTCTTCCATGCGTTGGTGGGTCGCGTATATTAGATAAGTTCTGCCGTGTGATGTGACGGCAGTGACGGCAACTGCCTTTTACTATAGGGTACGAAGGGGTCAAAGGGGTTAACTGAGCGTCAAGGGCTTTCTTCGACGTCATCCCTCGTTGCCGCGTAGCAGCCTACCCGTTGTGAACCTCGAGCAGCCCTTCATTAAGGGCTAAATGGAGGAAATTGAAAGCACCACAAGCTTTAGTTGGCCCCGCCACAAGCTACATACGTTTTCGAGCATCTCTTACCCTTATAACCTCTGAATATATTCTCGGGGAACACTTGCATGCTACGGCTGACGGTCGTAGGATGAAAACGACCTCTCTCATCCATGGACCAGCAACATGACTTACCTATGTGCCAGAAACTATCCGGAGGACTTTACCAGAAACGAGCATTACAATAGTAGGATCATGGGAAATACGCTCGATATAATTCGCAAAGCTTGATCCGCCTCTACTTTTTAAGAGGAAGCAAAATTAATAGAGGGAATACGAACGACGGTAATGACTCGTAAAGAGGATTGTGATTATCAGGATTTATGCCTGCGTTGCATTCTAGACCGGGTGGTACAGCAGTGTTCATCCCCACTACCGTAGGGGTCTGAAACGTCATCCAGTTGGAGTGCATACTGGAGTAGCCTATTAAGAGTACGCTCGGCTAAGGTACCGGCGATACCAGGGTCCCTGCCGTTGGCATACTGGGTACCTGCTATAAGTTAGGTAGGAGACACGTAGCGTCAACGTCATCAAGAGGAATGCGACTCTGGCGTCAGCCAGATGCACCGGTGTCAAACTACGTTTCAACACTGGCCTCAGTCATATTCCATATACTTTGGCTGTGTTTTTTTTTTTCCTTACCTACAACCCGGGTAGACCCTGCCATGTTTTGCTCCGACGCTCGACCTAACTACCACCCTGTCCGCGCGACTAGAACCACTGGAAGGCAGAGAGAGTCAGACCGTGGCAAGTTCGAAGATATGCTCATGCAGGTGGAGGTAAAATTTAGAGCACTCCAGTGCGCCTTGTTAAGTCTCCATATGGTTAAGACGGCGACGAAGCTACTTTCGAGTGCGCTAGTTAGTTTGTTACTGAGTTTAGTTACGCGCTGAGTAAGGTTAAGGGTTTTAAAAAGTTTCTCCTTCCTACCGATTCAAAATTTACCCATTGGCTATTAAAAGTCCACGTTGCTGTCTACACTCTTTTTTTTTATTACGTGCAGGGGTCAGATGTCATTTACAACTTCCTGTGGGTTTTTTTTTTCTCGAGCAAAGTGGTTAAATCGAAAGTATCGGATTAAAGGATATTTTGCGTATTTTTTTCTCGAACTGACGAAACGATGTTAAAGATTTTCTATGCATACTTCAGGCATCTTATCAGAGTTGTCTCCCTCATCATTAACTCAACGTGGTAACTATAGTCTGCTTAGCGATGATTGTTTACCCGAAGGGTCGTTAAAGTCTCGAGACGAGAGTCTGTAATTAATGTTAATAGTAATTAGGCCTAGGTAACTAGGTATACATACATTATGCACCATATACCATTGTACGGTATACAGGCACAATGAGATCTAGCCTTGCTCGTTAAGATGAATAATTACAAGTATTATAGTTCCATTGTCAATAAAAATTACCGTTAGATTTCAATACCTAGAATATAATAAAAGTATAGAAAAATGTATTAACCCGCGTGGTACAGGATTTACGTGAGTTCGCGTTAACGATGATTAATGCTGTTTATTAAAAATACAACAACAACAACAAAAACTTGCTTTTCTTGACTACTAAGAAAATCCGTAAAATCGCGAATTTTTAGATTACCTTATAATTTTCCCGATCATCATGTGCCTTTCGGAGCGGCTTAACGTATCTCTCAAAGACTTACAAAGTATATTCGTTCGCTATAACTATATATCTTACGTTTGAGCTATTATCATCCCAAGGCTTATCCTCCTAATAACGTGTATAGTATATAAAACCACCATAGAAACCTGTCTGATATACTGAGAATGAATCTTCCTGCCAAACAGAACTTTCATCGTCGGCCATCCAACACTGTTAGAGATTTCGAAGATTGTGAGTATAAATACAGAATTCAAAGGAGTTCAGGTTAGATGTCGAAGGTAGGCTCAGAGATTAGCCATATAAAGCGAATCCCGTGGTTTTTTTTCTCGTTTGCGTCATATCATCCTGTTCGCCTTATATCCTACCTCGGAATATGGGTCTGGTGTATCCACCTCCCGGTCCCAGCCTTTTCCCAAGAATATGAGAATCATAATGCGAAATGGCAGCGAGAGACAGTGGCAGCTTCGCTTGCAGACCGAAATGATGAAAACCCAGGAGATTCCCTCTTTTAAAATCCTCGAGCCCCCTTGCAAATATAGCGGGGACTAGTACGTATATTACCCCATAGCTTCTGTATAATAATATACATAGACGACCTTGCAGAGGCTATACCCAAACAGTATCCTATAACCTTATTTGATATATAATCAAGAACCTGACCACCTTCAACAATGAATTTCAATAATTCCAACCCTGCAACAGACGTATCGTAACCCTTTTACCAAAACGTATATTTCAATAAGTTGTCGCTCGCACCGTTAATAATTAACGCTACAGGTAACCTATGTACATATCCCACATTGCATTCTGTACCTGCGCCAAAAGGATGTAACACGCGTACACGTGGTTACGGGATAGTACGTTTTAATTGTACAGTCCCATCTACGCGGTGCCACGGTACGATCTCGGTACCCTGATTCCCCGTACCCAGCATTCCCTGCGGCCGCATATTACTACCCGGACTCTCCATACCGCGGGTACCTATACTATGTTCAGCTGGCACGAGGACAGATTAGTTTGCAAACAATTTCATTTCCCGATCGATGCTACTGTAAGTATCCATACGTAACCCCGTGCGCGAGAGAATGTTGATTCTCGTGTATTTATCTTAATAGCGAATGGAGAAAGGATTAAATTCCAAGATGCGTCGCTTAGGTTTGTCTCTGAATATCATATATAAGCTTTATCTAGGTTTTTCTTTTTAACGAGAGAATCACGACTACCCTTCAAAGACATTCTTCACTTTGGGTATACATAACTATCCGTATTACCTTCTTGTTCGTCGACTGAAAGAGCATTCGTAGAAAAGAGTCATGGTCTATGTATATATATATATATATATATTTGGTATCCTTGGCAGAGATAGAAAATATATAGTGTATGTTATATATGTGTGTGTATATATATATACAGTGCGTTTCATGTCGTAAAAACCCGACGAAGAGAAAGGAGAAAGAACGAGCGAATGTAGAGCCAGAGAGGGCGAAACTCGTCTACTAGTGATATTCTAGGGGGAGGAAAGTGTGCAGCTACCGCGGCAACGTCATATCCGTATCTTGGGGATGCTTTTAAAGAGGGCTAAGAGTAAAAGGAAGAAGTCAGAGAGGCCTTTTACCAGGTGAAGAGGAGGTTGAAGGGGAAAGGGAAGGGGGGAGGGGGGCTAAAGAATCTCCAGTTGGACGGCACAAAGACGCTATTGAATTTTTCAACCCCCACGATCTCACTGTCTTACTTAAACCCTAATCTTTTCCTCTTCGCATAATGTCTTTAATAAGATAAACGACCGATCGACCTGGTAACACTTCCGGTTCAGGTTGGTTATTCGGAACAGTCCTTAGTTAGGAAATGACGTTTGAAAAATTGTGCTTTATAAGGTCGCGCAAGAGTCACGTAAACATGAAATACTTGGATTGGATTGGATGCTACGCATAGGTAGAAATTCATATGTGCACTCACACATGTGCAATGGGCACAAATCGATGGTCGATCCTATCGTCTCTCGCGCTGAAACCTCAACCAGATTTCAGCCTTGGCAATTCTGGGCGGATGTAAACGGGCACGCAAATCAGCCGAGAAACCGATGCGAGTCGTCGCCATAAAGTGTGTGATTACATATCAGTGCAAAGTGGTACCAGAGATGCACTCACGAGGTTGACCCTTGCAATTCCTATCTTCCTGGCACGCGTGAATACCCAGCAAACACATAAGACCGACCCGGTAATCAATCGTTACTGGTCCGTCGATAAGTGAGGTGGGCCAACAGGACCTAATGACTGGTTCGTTCTTATCTGCTTGCTCGGATATATTTTTAATGCTCGTAGAAATCGGTAGAATAGGTGTTCGATGAGCATTAGGAAAAATTGGATATACGTGAGAGTATCGTAAAAGAATTATTGAAATTCAAATTTCAAAATTTATCTAACTCCCTAACGTATAGATTCCGCGTGCACTTGAATCTTCGAGTTCTCACCTATCGCATTCCTCTTTTTCCGTCAGCTCCTCTTATTTCCGTAAAGCCGCGCGGCGTGCCTCCGCGAACTTTACAGTCGAGCAATTTTGCCAGTTCCTATACGCGAAGTACATGAGCGTGCTATTCAAGAGAGACGAAGAAAGAGTGGAAAAGAATGGGAAACGTATTCGAGGTGAATTCCGAAAGCGTTTCCAGACGGGGTTATACGTTTTTTTCTTGAGATTTTTTTCAATTTAATGCTGGGTCATAGGTGCTAGGATAACAGCTACAGGATTCATGGCCATTAAGGAGGAGCGTAAAGATGAATAGATACATGTATAGATGGGGTGCATAAAATACGGTGTTAGTGAGACTGGGTATCTACACGTTAGATATATATATATATATGCGAACGCAGTAGTAAACATATATAGATATAGAGTGAGAAGAAAGACGACAGGACGTCGTCGTGACGCTTTGGGGCGTGACAAAAGTTCCTTGACGCTGCGGTACAGTTCCTGAAAGTGGCCAGTCGGTTTCCTTTTATCGCTAAGAAATGCTACTCCGGCTCTTGGGGTTTCGCTTTGTATCCGTATAACCGGGCTAATCTTTACGCTGTATCCTGACGATATCGGGCCGGTAACCCGTCCTCCATATCCAAGCTTACCCTCTTCAGATCAGCAAAGTACCGGACAGTTTTATCGGATGGGATTAACTCCGGGATGGTTTGCGAAACTAGACTTTACTCTCTCGCTTTAACGAATCGAACCTACGACAAATATATTTTACTCCTGCATAAGTGCCGGTTTATTTTCTCTCAATGAATTCCCATCGTAGTTACCAGCTTCGAAAAACTCGTTGAAGCATTGTCCTCGAATTGCAAGTAACACGCCCTACCCAGGCTTTCTCTTTCTCTACGGTCGTCGAGCGTCGAGAGTGACAAAAGAAGACCGACCGAGGGCTTCTTTAGTCGCTGGTACCCTTTCATCGTTAAATGAGGAGAGAGCTTGAGCTGGGAATGGGCAAGAGAGAGGGGAGAGTTTGCGAATGAGAGAATAGAGACAGTTCAGGGTATAGAGAGGGTGGTCTCTAAGAGAAGGTGTTGGCGCATTTGCAGAACAGTGACTGGCTCCCCTATAGGTCTCTGATAACCGTCGACCCTTAGACTTCAGGAGTCCGAAATTTCATGACGGTTAATACAGCAGGTTATTAACGAGAGGAATAAAGTTGGATTGGCCCTGTCGACCTACGGGAATTGCCAGAAGATTTCACCGGATAAGAACTTTCGATGCGAATTGGTATAACGGCAATAGTGACGAGTAGGGGGATGGCGGAATTCTGCGACTGAAAGTAATTCCGTGACTAAAATTTCAAAAGACGTTTGTACGATATTAATGTGTCACATTGAGCATGTTCAAAGAGCAAATCAGGTATAAATAGCATTGAAGAGGTAAAATGTTAATTCGTTGGATGCAGTATGAGGTGGAGTTTAGAAACAGCTGAACGATTTGGTTTAATTATCATCTTGGCAGGAGCTTGGTGGGAAGTCATCTATATACACGTAGGTACTGCTGGATAACTGGAAGTAGAGGGGTAAGGTAAGTGGCCTACGGTATCCAATAGTGGAGATGTAACTATAACCAGCGAGCCGCTAACCCCTGTTCTAATTAAGCCCAGACTAACCCTGCAAGTTAGGATTATTACTTGGACTTGCCAGAGAAAGAAGAAACCTGTGTCGTCTGGCTCCTGGCCAACCGACCCGCACCCTGTCGTCCAATCCTCTCGGTTCGCCAGTACAGGTCACTACGATTTTAACACGTATCTCCAAGGGTCTTTC
This sequence comes from Calameuta pygmaea, assembly GCA_031762395.1. NCBI lineage: Eukaryota > Metazoa > Arthropoda > Insecta > Hymenoptera > Cephidae > Calameuta > Calameuta pygmaea. The sequence continues at coordinate 1,162,859 of JASANN010000200.1, read as the reverse complement.
GGGAAAGCTATCTCTCTAATCTTGTTCTTTTTCTTAATTTTGGTTTTTCCTTTTTTTTTAAATTTCTTAAATGTTTTTGTCAAAAAAACACTCTGCACTCTCGGGGATATCTTGTTCCGGTGTTTTTCGACGATTGCCTCAAAACCAAGCTCATTCCGGAAGCTACGTTTCTCCATCTACTTTATCCTTTACATTCTCGGTTGTAGGTCGAACGTCTTTTTTTCTTTTTTCTTTTTTTTTTTTTTTTTGAGGAAAATAGCAGCAATTTACGTCGGCTTTAACAGCGGATGCAATAATTTCAACGTAGATCGGAAACTAGAACGCCTGGGAAATAATACATCTTTCCTGTCACGTAACACGCGATAGCATTATGATAATGTCTCGGATAAGGAGGATTCGGGGAGGAAATGCGGGACGATGAGTGAAGCCGTGTAGCGGATGGCACCATGGTTGCCGTAACCCTCGAGCGATGTACTTTGAAAGATGCTTTAACCGTGGTGGCCCAACTCCAACTTCCGTCGACCTCGCCTGCCTTTATGGTTTCTAATTCGGTCAGGGCAATGGAAAATTTCACGGCGTTCTAATGTTCCTAATTTTTATTCTCCTCTTAGCCTCCGCCCCTCGAGTCTTTCGTGACTTCGACGAGGAGCCACTCTCGACATGGCGCTATTATATAGCTCGTGATGATGCCGAATAAAAAATGGCCACGTGCAAACGAAAAATTTTAACGAGTACGATATTGACATTCGTGGTACTAACAATCTGTCATTAGTGTAACGATGCTTCTCGCTGCAGTCGTTCGGGTTCTGTACGAATAATGAAATCTGTCGGATTTTAATCGGTTTAATTACAGCCACTGTATCGTCGTCTGGCCGCTAAATCAGCGTTCCAGGAATAGGTTACATTATGCCTTATATTGGTAATTGGCTGCCGTGTTAATTAGATCTCGTGGAGTTTTCGATAGCTCGTGCATATACAGCACTTGTGTGACATGTAGACTGTAGTATATGCAATTTGTCGTGAAATCGCGTAGACGCGGGCCAAAGTAAACTTGGTATCATCTACATTTTCTTTCTGGATGGTTGCCATCCGGCGAACGAGCGCAGAACATTACACCGACGTCAGTCCCGAAAGAAATAGGGGGTTAAGAAAACGTTCATGGAATTCCCGACGAAATGCTCCATACGCTATCCGGAAGAGAAATGTTCGTCTTCCTTGGCGGTGGAGCAAGAGGGACAGAGACTTTAGGAGAAAGAGAGAGAGAGACGCAGATAAAGAGATAGGTAAATACTTTGATCCCCTCAGAGAAAAAGGGATCTAATTCCTTGATTGTCTTAATAAAAAATAAAAAAAATTAATTATACTCAACGCGCAATTTGAAACTCACTTTGGCAACGACTTGGTTCGATCCGTAATGGAATGAACTACGGTAAATGTTAGGTTATCCCGGGTCACGTGCCAACCCTCAACGATTGTCCGGACCTTCTCTCATGGTAATCGCACCTTGGTACGGGTTAAGTGCCGTAGTCACTATGCCCGACCTCTACCTGTAACTGGGTCCTCCATTATCAGAGACAGAGAGTGTGTGTTAAGAGTCTTAATGCGACTCCTGAGGATCATCGAGGGAGAGGACTTCGACTTCCGGGTCGATTCGGGGCTCAATAAAAATCTGTATTCGATTGAATAATGGCTCAAACGATTTAGGAAGATAAACGCTTGATTACCCTTGTGGTATAAAAAAAAAAAGTCTAACCTATTTCGCGATACTCTCCGAACCCGAACTACGACTATACGTACATACATACACGTAAATATCGAGGTCGTGGTGGAGGGAGGTAATGGCGGTGAAAAAAAAAAACAGGGAGGAAGCGAACGAAAATTCCGAAGGAAGGAATCGAGCAGGAAAAAATAGAATGGCCCGGTTCCCGCGAATCAATAGCTGGTACAGGCTGTGAAAAGGATGGATACGCACACGTCAACGGCTCACACGTAACGGCAATAGAGCTTCTCGTATCGCCTACGTGTGGAGTCGACGGGACCTTTCTCTTTCTGGAAAAGTTAAGCTGTGCCGTCGAGAGATGAGGGGTTAAAAAAAGGCTATACGGCGTTGGGTATCAAAGGCAAAAGTTAAACGATACCTATAGAGTGGCGCTTTTAATGCGAGAGCTCGTAACCGTCCGGAGGGTCGGCAGCTTATAGGATAAAAAGCAGTTTACACTGTTAAATTATTCTTGGTTTTTGGCATCTTCTCTCCTCCTTCACCTGTCCCATTATTCCGCCCCCTCTTTATGAGGGAACGGGTGAGCGCAGTCTGATAAAAGAAATTATCTATCAACGCGATTAAGTTTTATCTATCACGAAGATCTTAGCCAGGTCCAGGGACGACTAGCCTTAGGTAGTTGAGTGCTCATTGGAAAAGCCTCATTGGAGTTATTCCTCGTACTGAGCTCTCTGTTTACCCTTACCCTTACGTTTCTCTGTTCCTCCTTCTCAAGTACCAAGCCTTACCTGGTAGCGTCCTAAGTACCATCGACTGACTATATCCTATGGGAATTCTGTAACTCGCGATTCGCACAAGAATGCTCTTCTACACTTCGCGGAATAACGTCCGGTGACGTTATTCCGTTCTCGTTCGAGACTCTTCACTCTGCCGATATTCTTAAGGATGTCGTTGACCTGGTTCCTCTGGACTGACGCTCTCACCGGCCACTACTCGTTTTAACCTTCCTTTTGTTCTTTGGTTCTCTTTGCTCCCGCTACTTCCTGCCTCTTCGTTCTTCGCCATTCTAGACCCTATGCTCTGAAACGCGCCTTTATACTCGGGTTATAGTGGCTGTATGTACCGCCCAGATTCAATCTGCAGGTACTACACTCTATCGGAAGCTGCACTAAAGGTCCTCTCGGTAGGACAGTAAGACGTCTGTTGGGATATGAAAATCCTACGGATACCATTATCCTATTGCTTGGTGTGGAGAAAGTGAAGACCAAGCGGAACACCAGGAAAAGCCTTGTGCTTTTGAAGTTTGTGTATTATGGGAATTCTGTTGATTTTGTCGTTTACCAGGTCTGTGACAGAAGCGATGGACCAACTGGAACGCTGAGAGAAGGGATCCTTTATATATGAACTTATTATGGCGCAGAGTTTACTTCTTTTGACTTTCTCTGTATCTTACTTCCTCTTCTTCTAAGACTCCCCCTTTCTCCCACTTGCTTTTCCATTCACCCTCTTATCCACATGGTAATTCAATATTTTCAAATAACGTAATCAAAGGGGAATAGCGTTGTTTTTACCATGTGGATATTTCCATGCTATACACTGTAACGCATTTTCTTAACTCGATATCGATAACGAAAATCCGAGAACTAACCTACGTCACCTTCGGCCGTCCACCCTTCGTCCATGCATTTTCATGTCAGGCGGACGCCAGCCAGTTCTTTTTTCACCGGAAACTGACGAGCCGGTATGACCTGGGAGTTGAGGTGGAAAAATCTCAACTCCACCAAAACGATAACTCTGACGGAACTCATCGGAAAGGACGATAACTTAGCGGATCCTGTCGATTTTTAGGGACGCGTAAAATCAGCGTAACGCAACCGAATGCACGAACGGACGCGAACGGTCAGGGAAATACACGATCGCTCAGGCTGCTAGGTTCAGGTAGACAGGCTTGAAGTAAGCGTAAGATAAACAGTGTCGAAAACAAAGAGCAATTGATCGAGAATTTATCAAACTGCGCCGGAGCTATGAAATCGAAATTCCTCCACCAATTAATATTTAGGAGTTCTCATCGGAGTTGGTTCAACTAACCTGTGAAGGCCGAGATCTGCATCCAAGGAACAGTCGGTTGGGCACTGCACTACAGGACAACACTGCACCACCGAAACACACGCAGAAACTCTATACCATTTTCTGAATATTGCGAGAATTACACAAGCGAGAAACACAACTAGAAAAACTATCAGCAGATAGCACGAGAGCGCGAGTGACCTCGAGGCACCCCGATCGGTGTCCCAAGACAGACTGCTTTGACAATAGTCATGTTCGGGAACTAATTATTCTGATTGGTCGAGATCCTTGTAGCCGATAACTCTTATCCTTTCCCTCGAGTCGTTCCTTCATACTAAATCGAGAGCGTTCCTTAGCGAATCGGTACGTGACTCTTGGAGATCCTCCACGGGCGCTTCACCAGGACATCGGATGACGGCTGAGCACCACGTCCTTAACTCGGACCAGGGTGTTACGGCTCTGCCCTTAAGGGGTCACATACCTTTCTCGGTTTCAAAAAATTGATTTTTTCATATATTTTCAAAGGTATATGTCTTAGAAATATTTTAAGCCAAGAACGAACTTAAAATTCGAATTATTCTAGAAATTAGAACCTTTGGAGCGAAATGAGTCATGCCGCTTCGCAGGTCAAATTTACAGCACCCTAACAGTATTTTTACATTAACGGTAAATTGCGAAAGAAGGTCAACTTTATGGTGCAGGCATTGCCGATTAAGTGTAAGTTAAAAAATCTTCATTTTATCTAACTTGAAA